>PVIR01005495.1:40805-71863 GCA_004026965.1 Petromus typicus
AAAAAAAAAAAAAAAAAAGATTTGTGAATTCGGCTCTGTGATTCAGTAGTCTTGTGCTTGGTTTATGATAATGGTGGATGCTGAAGGATTTTGGGGATGTGTGGAAAGATGTGGTGATGATAATGTTGATATTAATAGAAATAGACAACATGGTATTCCTGAGCAAAAATTAGACTGGATAGATGCTGTGTTAACCTACAATGGTTAGATTTTATGATATTATATACTTTTTAAAAATTATTTTTGTGAGTACATTTGTGATACATAATGAATACATTTATCATGGAGAGTTGGCATATGTAAATATCACATCTTAGTCCTTTTTGCTTTTTCCCTCTGGATCCTCTCAACTCCAGAGTCTCCATCTTCTCCCCACCTGTAAAAGGTCCTTTCATCTATCTTTTATTTTCTTCTATAAGTTATTTATACTTTTGGTTTCTTTTATAAGAAAATACATGATATTTAGGCTTGTGTGTCTGCTTTATTTTTAGTAGTATAATTGGTCTCAAGATACATTTATGTTCTTACAAATGACTCAAATTTATCCTTTTTGTGATTGAATAGTATTCCATTGTGTGTAGATGCCATGTTTTCTTTATCCATTCATCTACTGATGCCCCTGGGGGCAATTCTTAGATTTAACTCTTCTGAGTTATGCTGCTGTAAACACAATATACATGTGCCACTAAAATATGTCTTTAACTCTTTGGGGAAGACATCCACAAGAAGTATAGGTGGGTCAAATAGAATTTCTATTTTAAGGGATTTTTTGAGGAATTTCTGCACTGATTTTCATCGTGGTTGTACTGATTTACGTGTTCACCAACATGCAAAGGCTTTCTTTTCCCCTACAACTTCACCAGCACTGGTTCTTCTTTGAGTTGATGATGACAGCCGTTCTTTCTGGAGTAAGATGGAATCTTAGTGTTGTTTTGATTTGCATTTCTCCAATGGTCAAAGATAATGAATGTCTTTACTGTACTTACTGATCATTTGAACCTGTTCTGAGAAGTGTATGACACTATATACTCATCACAAACCGTGATTTTCTGAAGGAGATTGTACTCTCATTGAGCCACGACATTTTCTGGAGTTGGACTCTGTGATTTATAGTTACCTATTTGAAAATTGATAGTTTAGGAAACCATTTGAACCTCACTGAATTTCGCATCTACTTATGCATGGCTTTGTCAGGAGGAAACACTAGGTGGACACAAGTTACTGTGCTGAGAGCTGAGCCACGCAGGAACAACACTCACGTAGCAGATCTCTCCTGTGATATCAAATAACCTTCCCAGAGTCAACTCACACACTACACTCTCTCTAATGTTTCCATCTAAAGCAAACTTTAGAACTTTTTCAAAGTAAGGCGTCATATTTATGTTTTCTAACCAAGAGTGAAAAGTATGCAACTGTTTTGTTAGGTTTTTATCTTGTGTTTCACTCATAAAAGTTCCTGTCTTTTACTATATTTTCCTCTAAACATTGTACTTTTTGTTGAGTGATTTTTGCATAGTGGAATGAGTTTTAGGAACATGTTGCAAATTGGCTGTACCTCCTTAAACAAATCTATGATGGTCTTTTCTCTTTCTAACTTTATAGTCCCTCTGATTTACACAATTCAGCATACAGTCCCCTTGGAGCAAATGAGGGGAATTTTGTTTTTCCTTTTGTTACATTATTCAGGTTAGCTCACGATCCTGATTTTATACCAACTTTTCCTTACTGGCAATTTGTTAGGACTTCTAGCTTCATGTGTACTGGTGAATTGGGTGATTTGTCTGAATTACAATTTTGCAAAGAACTGCATCTTGGGATAAGGTCTCAAATACCTTAGGTTAAGCTTCTTGGGGGTCTACTGACTTCTGTGACTTCAGATTTATTATACTGCTAATCTTACTCATACTTATGATTATATGAAAAAAACTTCATACCAAATTTATGAAATGAAATGCCTATTTCATTTAGTTGTATATGACTAAAAACCGAATCTATTCTTTGGTAATAAACTATTTTTGAAAATGCTTAGTTATGTTTCTTTGAATTTTTTTTACCTATGTAGTGATAATTTAGGTGAAATAAAACCCAATATGCTAGTTGAGCATTCCTGTAATTCTAGAGACTCAAGTGGCTGAGGCAGGAGTATGTTCCTGGAAAATATAATGTTGAGTGAAACAAATCAGATGCACAGTTTAAGTACCATATGGTATCTCTTATTTGAGTGAGGCAAAATACAAAGAAAGAAAATGATAAAGGATGGATAGAAAGAGACAAGGGGACAGATCGTATCCAGTGGGGAAGTGACCCAAAGGGCTGAGGAGAGGGTGAGGAGGAGGGGATGGGGATACGAGAGGAACAGTCGTGGCCTTGTACAGGATCCTACTAACTCCAATCAGTGTCAACATTATGTACCATAATAAGAACGAAGACAAATGCTATAAACAAGAATGAAAACGGTGATATGGGAGTCAGACTAAAAGGGGAGGTAAGTCCAAGGACAGCCTGGTCAACATAACAAGATTGTATATGAAAAACTAAACAAAACACCATATTTGCTGGTTGAGTTCTTTTTTTTTTTTTTTTTTTGAGACAGGGTCTCGCTTTGTGGTTCAGGTTGTAGTCAGATTGTCTTCCTTATTTCAGTTTACCTGTTAGTTGCAGTATGAATTATTTCTGTAAAAATATGAAACATAGGAATATACATTTTGAATATTTGCTTTAAGGTGTGTGTGTGTGAAACAGATTGTTACTTTGTTAGGACAAAGAAATTTGGACTTACATTGAAATTTAAAATTTCTTTAAATTTTCTCTTTAAAAAAAGTACCTTAGCCAATAGTATATTTAGGCTCTGGAAGATATAACGGTGAACACGAAGTACAACGCTCCCCTGATAGTCTGCTTGAGGAGATAGTCTAGTTAGTTAGTGACCAAAACATCTACTTATAAATTGTGATAAGTACTGGGAAGAAAACAGGTAAGTTCCTTTGAAAGAGAAAAACAGGATACTCAATTTGGATACGTAATTAGAAAAAGCCTTTCTGAGGAAGTGACATTTAAACCAAGACCTACAGGATAAGGAGTTTACCGGAAGGGAAGGGAGTGGAAGAATTTCCAGGCAAAGGCAGAGGTTTTGTGATATCATTTTATAGTACTTATGACCTTTTTAGATGCTTATATAATTAGGTACTAGTCTATGAGCAAGACAGTTTATAGAGCTGTGTTACTGAAAAGATGCATATAAATTACATTTTTATAAATGAATTCCTGAATTCCTGCAGGCTTACATTATGTTCACTGTGCTATATCATCTGCATTTGATTGATGTTCAGTTACTTCAATTACTGCTGGATTGATCTTTCCAAAGTGCAACTTTGATGATGCTTTTTCCTGCTCAGAAATCTTTACCAGCTCCCCCATTACACAGTGAACTCCAGACTTGTCAGCCTCGTGGCCAAGCCTGTCCACAGTGGTCCCAGCCTCAGTGCCTTCCCTCAGCTCTAACTACTGCTCTGTGTGCTGTGCTGTCTGTTAGCCACCAGAGCTTCGGCAGGAGTGTGGCTGCTTTCTCCTAAGCCCACTTTTCTTCACATCATTTCTCTCCCTTTCCAATCTGTTTGTCTGCTTCTAAGAATATCCAAATTCCGTGTAAATATCCAGGCCCACTTCACATATCATCATCCAATCCCAATATTTTTCTGGTCATCCCAGCTAGGAATCATTTCTATTTCTTCTGATTTCTTTTTTTTTTTAAATTAAAATCTTTATTGGTACATTATGAATACACATCATCATAACATTCAACATGGAGTTTATACCAGAATTTGACACTACTTGATTCTCATTTTTCCCCTTTCCCCCTACCCTGAAACTCCCCATCCCTATATACATAATCTTTGTTTCCTTTTTTCTTTATTACTGTCACATTCTTTTTCCCCTCATCATTTACCCCTACACCCTCCTTCCTTTTAAATATTTTCTATTTCACAATATCAACTCTACATACTACAACTCATTTACAACTTCATTTTCTCATACTAGAGAAAAGATATAATATTTACACATCTGTGACCTATTATTGATTTTTTATGACATTTTATTTTTACTATTTTTAGATATGTTTTTCTTTTCAAAAGATATTTTAAATTGACAAATCAAATATCATATAATTTGATAGTCTGATATGTGAAATGATTAAAGCAAGCTAATTAAACCATGTATTACCTCAGTTATTTATCTTTTGTGGGAAAACCTCTGAAATATACTCTTTTGGTTCTTTCGAAATGTACATTACATTAGTATCAGCTGTAGGAAGTCAGCGGTGGATAGATCTCTGAACTTCTTCCTGTCTCACTGAAACTGTAAGCTTTGAGCAACACCTAACTCTCCATTCCTTTCCTCTCTTCCCACTCCTTAAATTTTGGTATCTGTCATTTAACTTTCTACTTCTGTGCATTTGACTTTTTTAGGTTCTATGAATAAGTGAGATGGTGTGGTTTTATTTTCCTGTGCCTTGCTTATTTCACTTAGCATAATGTCTTCCACTGAGCTAACTCCCCGGTGTACCATGTTGCAGGTGACGCAGTGTTTTCTCTTTGAAGGCTGAGTAACATTTTGCTGTATGTACCCAAGTGCTCCCTGGCTTAGGATGAGAGTTGAAAGTACATTTAAGATACTTAACCTTCAGAACACCATTACTTAATCTATCTTCTCAACTCATGCCGATTTCTATACATTGGATAAAATAATAAAAAATAACTTTCACAATAAAGTGAATCTAAAAAACAGTCATTCCAGTGTTATGAAGACTATCAGTTGTAGCCCACTACCAATATCTAGTGTCTGGAGAAGATATTATACTTCATATTATAAGCCTGGGGGGTGGAAATCAAATTCAAAATTCAAAGCATGGATTCTACTAGATGCATATGAATTTCATGTCATCATCAAGCTAACTAGTGGAATCATGTTAGGTTTAAGACTGTCCACATACCATATTTTATCCATTATTTATTGTGGTGCCCATCCCAATATCTTATGTATTGTGATTAATGTTGCATTGAATATGAGAGGTCAGATATCCCTTTGACATATTGATTTCAACTATGGATATACTTAGCAATGGGATGGCTGAATCGTTTGAAGATTGTATGTTTAGTATTTTTCATGGAAGCTCTCTATTACTTCACAGAGTGACTATCTTAGTTTACATTCTCTGAACAGTAAGTACACAAGCATTTTTTCTTCATATCTTTGCTAGAACTTATCTTTTGTCTTTTTGTTAAAAGCCATTTCAGCAGCTGACATGGTAGCTCATTGTGGTTTTACTTTGATAACTAGGAATGTTGAGCATTACTTTTGATCATTTGTATGTCTTTTTTTTTTTTTTTTTTTTAGGGTTTTTGAGACAGGGTCTCGCTTTGTGGTTCAGGCTGGCCCTGAGCTCAACCTCAAACTCACATCGCAATCCTCCTGCCTCTGCCTCCCGAGTGCTGGGATTACAGGCGTGAGCCACCACGCCCGGCACTGTGGTATGTGGTACTGGTTGCTGCTGGGTGTGGGTCTCCACACCTAGTATTGTTATGTGGTTACTGGGGAATCGAACCCGGGTCCTTGCGCTTGCAAGACAGGTGCCGGAACCACTGAGCTAACTCCCCGGCCCATTTGTATGTCTTTTTTGGGGAAATGATTGTTCAATCTTTTGACCACATATTTTGACTTGGTTTGTTTTCTTGCTAATAAGTTGTTGGAGTTCCTTTGTGTTTTATGTTATCTTGTCATCAGGTGTGTGACTTGCACACACTTTCCACTATGTGCTGTCTTTTACTTTTCAAATTGTTTCCTTCGGTGTGAAGTTTTTAGTTTGATACAATCTGAGATTTCCATTTTTGCTTTTGTTGCCTGTGATTTGGGGATCATATGTATATTTTAAAATCACTATAGGGCTTCCTTGTAGGTTTTTTTTTAATAGTACTTTTATAATTTCACATCTTATATTTAAATCTTTAATTCACTTGAGGTTTTAAAAAATATAGTGTGTAATAAGTATCAAATTTTACTTTTCTATATGTGGATATCTAGTTTTCCTAGCACTAATACAATAGTATTATTGAAGAGAGTACTTTTTTCTATCATATATTTTAGCAGCTTTGTTGAGTCCATTGACCATAAATTCATGGGTTTATTGCTAGCCTTTCTACCCTCTTTTGTTAGCTGAGATACTTGATTTTATGTCAGTAACATGTTGTTTAGTTGCAGTTGCTTTGTAATGGATTTTGAAGTCAGGCAGTGGCTCTCATTGGCTGAGGTATTTGTTTTTATGTCAGTAACATATTGTTTAGCCATAGTAGCTTTCTAATGGATTTTGAAGCCCGGAAGTGTTAACCGCCCCTACCACAACCACCATGGTGTTGAGTATTTGTGTCTCTGTTTGTTTTGAAGTTGTTTCTGGACATGCCTTACCTTCCTAACAAGATTAGTCAACTTCTTAAAATCAAAGCCTTGGGGGTGCATCTTTGCTTCTCTTACTGTGCCTAATACAATCTCTTGCATGTGGTAGGATCTCATTACAATTTGTTGAAGGAATTTTATAAGCTAATTGTTAATGGCTACTAACAATTATTATCCACTAAATTGTTAGTCCACTAAAAAGGAGTGATCTTTAAATACATACAACAGGGGACTGATACGTACATATAGTTTTTTCTAATGTCAATGATCCTAAATTCTTTTTTCTTACAAAGAGCTATTCCTTGACTGGGATATTTATATGTCTGTTAGGCTATTTCAGTGATACAGATTCATACAGATTATTTTAGGTTCATAAATGGTGCCACCATTTCCAGTTTTTTTGCCTTCCTTTTGAAGGTTTATGTGCTCATTTAGCTTTAAGAAAGAATAAAAAGAACATATCATTATCTTCTGTGGTTGTTAGATCCCACTGGGAAGAAAAAGATTTGAAAATACGTTTAGGTAATGTACTTATTTTGATTGTTTTGAGTTTTTCCAGAAACAGTTTGAAGCATGTAGCTTCAGATGAGCTCAGAATAATCCTAGATAGAATTTTCTTATTCATTGGTTCAATTGGACACATTTCTGATAGACAACTTCCTATTTATGAATTTTTATTAAAAACTATTTCCTTTGAGAAACTGTGTCTTTCACTTCTGTCTGAATAAATGTTCAAGTGATTTAAATTGCTCTTCAATGTAAAAGAGGTGGGTAGGATGAAGTCTTGGCTTTAGCTGGTGCAATTCTTGGGGTGTTCCTTATTGTAATAACATTATCATGGGACAATATTTAAATACATAGGGCAATGATATATTTTTCATAGCAATATTTAACTCCTAGGACAAAATACAGAATATATTATGTAAACATTTATGATTGATTTAGTATTTGTAATTCATTTAACATTATTTTGGCTAGATGCTTTTCCTCATAAGTCTCTTTCAGTTATATTCAATTTCCTCCTTATGTAAGTGATGGATTCTTGAATGGGAAATTATGTAAGAATTACAAATCTTTGTGATTAATTCTGTTCTTAAAATTTAACTCTGAAGCAATATGTGGTTCTATGTTAATAAATATATGTGAATTATCAGAAACTTCTTGAATATAGAATATTCACTTTCTTTAAAAATTATGTACTTTACACACTAAAACAATTGGAAAAATTTAAAAAGCTATAAACAAAGGCAATTATCCATAATTACCCTCTTGAGAGAATCATCATGGTATTTATTTGTTGATAAAATCAACCTCTAGCTAGATGTAAATCTGGAAAATAAAGACATAAAAACCCAGTTTTCACTCTATGAGAAGTCTTCATATTAGGTTGACTTGGGAACTCCAGAAATTAAACAAATTATGGTGATTTTGAGTTAGAAGTTACAAATTACTCTTTATGAAGAAACTTTTTATAGTTGCATTGTTCACACAACTGAATATTTTCTAAGGGGTATTTCAGCTTTAGTCATTTGAAAACTGAAAAAAAACCCCTTGGCTTATCAATAAATATGACCAAATAAAATAATGATGTTTTAATTTCCATTGTTCATATATATATATATATTTAATGTATAATCATCATAAGCCTTTGAAATGTCTTCAGCTGCTATTTTGAATAATAAATAAATGGCAACTTAGTGTTCCTCTTTGGATTCCTGGGATTGTACCGTGGGCCACATTGTTAATGGACATGTAGTTTTTTGTCTGTCTGGTTCTATTTAATCATAGAGGAATCTGGTAATGAGTCGATCCCAAGGACAGAGGCAGTTGATATTAAGGAACATTGCCTTGATGAAAATAACATAAAACTATAAATCCTGAAACTGTATATTTTCATCTGTTAAACTCATTAATTCACTCAACAAATATTTGCTTATTGTTTCAATGCATTTGTTCATGCGCTTGGTATTATTTTAGTCGGCACTCCCCAGTCTCGGCGCTGTCTGCCTTTTGTACTGCACGATTCTTTGTCCTGAGCATCAGAGCTGTTTATCAACATCTTTGGTCTCTTGTCTTCTAGATCAGTAGCATTCCCCCAACTGTAACAACTAAAAGTGTCCTCAGATGTTGCCACACATTCCCCAGAAGGCAAAGCCACCTCTGGTTGGAAATGACAGTTTCAGATCACAAATATTTCAGAAGAAAAACTTGTAAAATGTAGTTTGCAATTGTTTCTCTATTTCAAATTTGTGCATGTTCTGTGTAGTTTAGTCTGACTATTTCCTGGGTAGTGCCCTATCTGAAAAATGAGTAAAATTTTATAACAGTGTATGAAACTAGCTATATTTACCATAGACGTATGAAATAAAAACCTTATGTTTTAAAATTAATAGTTGATTTAATGATTTTGTAACACTTACGACTTCTTGAATAAAAGAAACTACTATTTCTTGATCTTCTGAAAAGTACTTTGTACCTAAGAAAAGTACTTTCTTACAAAGAAACCTTTGAACACTTGTTATTTTTCCTCCCTTTAGAATGATCCTATTCATCTTTTGTTTTAAAAGCTCTGTAACTTATTGGGACTGCATAAAAATTCCATTATCATAGAGACTATTCTCTGCTGCATCCTTTTCTGAAGTTATGAGAGATGTGAAACATATTCTGAAAATTCATTCAAAGCTTTAAAACTTATTATATCCAGGAGAGACAGATTTAAGATTGCTGAGGTTTCTGGTTGAAGCACTTCAAGCAGAAATCCATACTCCACTAGACACTCTAACATTGGGACCTTAATTTTCCAGATATTTTGCCCTTTAAATGGAAAGAAGTGTTTTAATACTGTTTAAGTCTTTTGGAAGGGCTTGGAATATCACAGAGTTTAGTTGTGAAATAGTTGAAACAAATGAAAAGTAAAATAGTAACTGACTTAGGACTATATAGTTTTACATTAAACTATACCGTGATATAAAGATATGCCTGAAAATACACAGTACCCTGGAGTTGGTGAGAAAAGATATTTAATAAAGAGTTGTTCATACCACATTCAAACAAAATTTCTTTCATTGCTTTTTTTCTTGGTATAGCCTAGAGAGTTTCTGATTAAGAGTAGTTGTTAAAGTCTCTGAAGTTAAGAAATTTACTTTGTATAAAACTATGGTCTGGGTGAAATGAAAATCTACCTGCACAATAGCTATTGAGTTATCTTGCTTCAGCAGATAAAGCAGGAAATGTAAAACTGTATTATAGCACTGAATAAAAAAAGTCAAACTATTTTTTTAAACCCTCTGTAGAAAAGGAGAGATGAAAAGTCTCTTGTTCTTTCATTAGTAAATTAGGTCAGTTTTTAAATAATCTGCTCATTGAAAATGCACAGATTTCTCAAGTAATTGACATAATTCAATTCAATTCATATTTTGAAGATAGAATAACTGAACTGAATTCTTTAGGGAACCTTAATTGCTTTTTCTGTTTTCTATTGTAGAATATTTAGAACCTAAATTAATCATGTGATCTCTTCAGTTTATAGTTCACTGAAAGATGATGTGTCAAATATTTATTAATCTCTAAAGGATTAAAATATTTTAAAGTTTTTTTGAGACAAGGTCTTGCTTTGTAGTTCAGTCACTTCTGAACTGTAGTTCAGAAGTCACTATGTAGTCCAGGCTAGCCTTGAATTCATGGCAATCCTCCTGCCTCTGCCTCCCTAGTGCTGGGATTACAAATGTGAGTCACCATGCCTGGCTTTAAAAGTTTAAATTTATATTACTCTTTATTGTATTTCAAGTATGCAGTAACTCTAAAGGACATATTGTAACCTCACTAATTTCCTTTACAAATAATCATATTCATTCAATGCCACATAGATCACATGCCTCTTACTAGCAAATAATTATTCCATGTGTTGCTAAGAGACACTCTTTAACATAAAGAAGTAATTATAGGTTTTAGTCTCCAAAATTTTTGCTATCCTTTTGCAGGGCAAAAATACTGAGTAGTTTACTCTTATTACTACTGATGTTTTGGGGTTCTCTTTTACTTCCTGCTAAAAATGAAAACATTTCTACCTACTTGCAGAATTTAACCTGTTTCGGCAAAGAGTCTGTTTGGTTGCAAAGAGTCTCCAGGTCAGATTTTAATCTCCCATGTTGGCCTCACCATATTATTCATTTACATTCTGTCTCCCAAATGACCACTTCTCGCCTCATCAGACCAGGACAAGAGAGATCCACCATCTCTGCCAAGGGAACAGCTTTTGAGACACAGCACAGTCCCCAGAGATTGCCACTGAGTGTGGTGGGCTGGGGGTGGAGGGGCAAGGGCGGGGCTGGGCTTGATAGCAGTGTCAGTCTCTGTGATGCCGGCTTGATGAGTCTTAATTTTTGCCTGGATTGCTGTTGTTAAAAATGTCTAAAATTTTACTTGTTCAGAAGGTCATTAATGATTTTTATCCCAAAAGCTTTTTCTGTAAACTTTCCAAATCATGCACTAGTATAATGTTTATGTTTCGGGGAAGGGGAGTTGCATATTAAGGGAAAATGAGTCTAGACGACTCTTAAACTTACATACCCTTTTTATATCTTCAGTATTTCTTGGATATTTTCCTCAGTTTTTAGAGGCCATTCTGTTGTCCAAACGATTATTTATCCAGACAGCAGCATTCATTTGCCTATAATTTTCATCTGAAACAGCGAGTTCCTGAGCTCTGACTTTTAGATATTCTTCCTGTTAGGAGATTATCTTTCTATATTCTTTCCCTTTTAAGCATCTTTTAAGGTATCTTTTTTAGATATCCTGCTCCTTTCCCAAAGTCTGTAGAGACAGGCATATATGTGTGCATTCATTCATTCATCAGATAATACATCTCGTCAGGTTGAGACACTACAAAATTCATGAGAAATTGCTTATTTCCTGAGCTTTTTATGTATCTGGAAAAATTTCTGCTTGGGGTTCTTATTTAGTTTGTAGCAATAAGATATTCCATACTTGATCATACTTGTGACTACCAAAGTGATAAGATCCACCTTTTACTGTTCCCTTTCTTTCTGCCTAGGGATAGGACATATTTATCCCAGTAAAAATAGCACAATAAATTATTAAGGACATTATGGCATAATGATGTTAAGAGCATGGACTTTGGAGGCAAATTATTTAAATTCACATTCTAGTTTTGCCATTTACTGGTTGTTTGACGTTGGTGACTTATGTAAACATTAGTTCCCTCATTTGTAAAATGTACATAATTATAGTGGTTAGTTCATAATGTAAGTAGTAAATGATTAAATATATATATAGTATCAGAAAAATGTCCCTTAATCCATCAGTTGTATATCCAGATTTTTTTATAGTAGTCTAACAGTATTTTAGAAATCACTCATTATGCCAAGAAATGAGAGAATCTCAATTTGAATAACAAAAGATGGTACAGACTCCAACAGTGAGATAACACAGATAGCAGAATTATCTGATAGGAATTTTAAGTCAGTAATGATAGAAATGCTTCAGCAAGTTACAGATATACTTGAGACAAAGGGAAAAAAACCACAATGTGTTGACAGAGAAACATTAAATATAAAAATGCACTAAATGAAATTTTAGTGAAGAAAAATAATCAACATAAAAAACTAGCATTTAGACTTAGGACTGATTAAATTCTAGTTAATTTCTAAATAGTGGTAGTTGATGCAGTGTATTTCCCCTTGCATTACATCTTGAGCATGTGTTTGTGCCTGCGTACTCTACTTTTAGTGCATTTGGTATTGATTACTGGGTTTCGGTGGTATCAATCTGATCCCTACATTATGATATTTGGTCACCTATCTTTTCTTAATGCTCTTAAATTATACAATCCTTATTGTTGTGCAGCCTTTTCATTAACTTTGCTGTGAAATCTCTTTCTTCTCGTTAGGAAATTCATACTCTTTACTCTTGGGAATGTTTATTTGTATGCCTACTTCTTTCATTTTCTCTATTTTTTCTTTTACTCTTGTTATACAAATATTAGACTGTCTGGACCAGTTCTTTTAAATTTTATCCTCTTTTCACTCCCCTTTTCCATTTTTGTGTCATTTGGACAATTTTCCAAGACATTTCCCAAATTATCTTGTAGTTTGTTGTTTAGCCTTTGTTTAGATGTTAAGGGCTCGTTGCCCACAGATGAGAGAACTAACTCCATGCGTTCTGTTGCACACTAGGGCAGCTGCAGAGAATGGTGATGTGCTCTATGTCTCAAAGAAGCTAGAAGAAAGGATTTTGAACATTTTTGCCATAAAGAAATGATAAATATTTGAGGAGACAAACACACTTACTTTGACTTGAATGTTATAAAATGTACACGTATTAAAATATCACTTGGCACTCCATAAATGTGTACAATTTTTATGCCAGTTAAATATATAAAAGTTTTAGAGTTTCTTTCTGCCTTTTGAATTTTTGATTGTTATACCTTATTTCTTGGATAAAACATTATCTTTTAACTCTCAGAGGATATTAATTCACAGTTTATGCATGTCTAGCTCTGCTCCTGGTCTTCTCCCTGTGCTGATTTCTTTTTCCTGAATTTATTCTGTTGTCTTTCACGTTTTGAGTTGTTCTTAATGTGTCTAGGTATCCTGATCTATTTTTATTTTCCATTTAAAAACTAGGCAATAAAATTCCATCAGAAGTCTGTCAATAGTGTAGGTGGTCTGGTGGGGATCCACATTCTTTTTCTGGGGGCTGTAGGGAAAGAAATTCTTTGCATTAGTGTCTGTGATTTTTTTCTTGTGTTAGGTACTTAATCTTATGCAGTATTCTGGGGGCCAAACAGGGGAAGAGGAGCCGCCACTCAAACAACATACTGTAACGTGCACTGGACCCGCAGATGACCTTACTGTTTTTAATGGATGATGATTTAATATGCTACAAAGTTCAATCTTGGCAACCCACTGAATTTAACCATTTTCATCCTTAGATAAGTGACTTTGTAGACTATAGTATGAAAAAGTATACCTTGTTACACACAGACACATGCACACACACATGCACATGCACGTGTGCTTGTATACACACACACACACACGCAAACACACACTGAAGCAAGTTTGAAGAAATAATACCTTTATGACCACCTTCTGTTCTGTTTAATTTTTTTTTAAGGTTTTTTTTTTTTTTTTTGAGACAGGGTCTTGCCTTGTAGTTCAGGCTGGCCCTGAGCTCAACCTCAAACTCTCATCACAGCAGTCCTCCTGCCTCTGCCTCCCGAGTGCTGGGATTACAGGCGTGAGCCACCACGCCCGGCACTGTGGTATGTGGTACTGGTTGCTGCTGGGGTGAGTCTCCACGCCCAGTATTGTATGTGGTCACGGGGATCAAACCCGGGTCCTTGCACTTGCAAGACAGGCGCTGGAACCACTGAGCTAAATTCCCGGCCCTGTTGTGTTTAATTTTAAAACATATGTCTTACAAATGACCAACAGTTTGTAAAACACTACAATGTTATTCCTAATATTGTTTTGGGGGGAGAATTGGTGTGTATTTTGAACCTGTTTGAGATTCTGGTAAAATTACTGGAATTTTTTTCTTAGGAAAGTGTACACATACAAATTTTTGCATAATTTTGAGGAGATTCACAGTTTATGAGCATAAGGATGGACTTCCTAGTTCTAAACTTTTCTGTGCTAGATATAGTTTATAATTACCTTGCTTTGCTGGTATGCTTCACCCAGAATGTTTGGACAAATATCATCATCTGCATAGCAGATATTCTGTCTTTTCTCTCTTCCTTTTGCTCAGCATTATTAAGACAGGGTTACCAGAGAAACTATGTAATAAACAAAATCATGAAATAAATATAATTTCCTCTTGTACATCAAGATTAAAAGTCTCATCCTTTATTATTCCTGGGTATTTAGTTGTCTTTGTATTTAGGGTCAGTGCATATGAAGCTGGGAGAAACACCCACCTATTTCTGACGTGTCATGAGCCATCATGTCTGTTGCAGGGTTGCCCCAGTCCTTAGCAATTTCAGGCTGATTCCTCAGCCACCTTCATTGCTGGTGGAGAACTTCATTACTGTCAGTCACCTTCCCCCACTGTTACATAAACACACCGCCTGGAGTTCGACCAGAGCCGTGGCTTTGCTGGAATGGCTTAGAACACGCTGGCTTTTTGGGGCGGTGTCTCTCCGCCCTTTCACCTTTTGTGCTCCTCCTTCCTTCCATAAATACTGGGCTCTTTCTAGGTTCCAGGTGGTTCACGTGGGAGGTGCATTTCTGGCTCTACCTGGCGGACTCTCGTTCTTCTGAGACCATTCTCTGCGGCTGGTTCTTCTGTAGCACCGTCAGTGCTCTCAGTGGCAGCTCCGCCACTAGCTTCCTGATCTTCTGGGTTCTGTATTTAACTGTTTCTTACCCACATGGAAAACTTTTCTCTACAATTTTTCTTCTGTCTAAAACTACAAGCATATACATAAATTTTCTTGTGCAATTTTTCTTTTGCCTCGAACAACCAACGTTTTTTTCTTCTAAATAATAACATAAATATGCAAATCTTAAAATGTAATTTCTGTTGTTGATGTATTCTGGGCCAGTATTCTAAAACTAGCATCATGGGAAAATAGTGTTAATGTGCAAAAAGCACCCCCGAAGTTTAGAGTTAAAATCTTTGAAAGATGTCTTAATAATGGGACATTTTCAACTGATAAAATATAGATTTATAGCATTTGAAATGCTATTAGTATTCTTTCAAGAGCAGACATCAATCTCAGAAATCTGTGTACAAACATGACAAAATTGGTCTATATTATACTTTGATAAAATCACAAAATGGTTTTATTTTTTTCTACATTTTTATGAATGTGAGACATTTGCATATTATTACAATAACTTCCACAGCTGTTGGAACAAAAGCTGATATAGTGTTAATGATGCAGTTAAAAATTGGTGCATTATATCCATATTTTGTTACAGTTATACAACTGATTTTTTTGAAAATAATTTTAAACCTTGCATATTTTACAATTAGGCTCAGAAAATACACAACAGGCATGTTACAAGTAACCCTTTGGCATGCTAACGGTAGATATCTCCAATGTATTGCAAGATTCTTTTCCTTTGATCTTGGGAAATCTTACACCCTCTACCCCTAGAGAATAACAATGGATTTTAAACCCATCCTGTACTTCAGTAGTCAGGTGTGCATCTTAGTATCTTTCCCTGAAGGATACAGGAAGAAGTCTATGTGTTTTCTTACTTGGTACAATGAAAAGTGGTGAGGTGTGTAGACATGTGCAAAAGTGTCCAGCTGGGATATGCACCCATGTTATGCTCCATCTAACAGGTTTTGTGTATTTAACCTAAGAATCACAGAGGATATAACACACCCAAACCATGCTAGGATTTGTTTTTTAAAAACTTTTCTGATAGAGGTAGCTCAGCATAACAGCATAAGAAAAATCAAATTTGCAAGTTTTGTTCAAAAGTGTATCATCATATTACTCATGCATAGATCATGACGATGATCCAATGGGTGTGTAATGATGATAACTTTGACATTGGCCAAGTTCCTGTGACAGTGACATGTAGCAATAACTGACTAATAAAGACACAGGAAATACAGACCTCCTCAATTCAGATGATAAAGCAGCAATGTAACTACATATTTGACTGTCAAAATATTGCAAAACTGCCACGTAACAAATGGAATAATCCAATGTTAAAGCTAGGTCTGAAAATATATGAAGGTCTTGGCAGTGGTGAAATGTATGGACAGAATGTCAGCACTGACTCCAGTGCTGGAAATTGGTACAAGATGCTATGAAATATGCAAAAGCTGAAAAACAAGTAAAAAACTATGTATGCCATATTGTTAAATGTATGTATTATGACATCTTACTGGCTGAACTGAACGAATTCATAGGCTACTGTCCTTAGTAGGGATTTCTCATGGTAATCACGGGAATGTAAAATACTTATGGAAAAGTGGTAGATTAAAAAAAAACTATTGTGATGGTAATAAAAAAGGAAAAGCCTATTTATATAGCGGGTAGGGGATTGTGAGGTGGGGAGGGGAATGAGATAAAATGAGAATCTAATTGTGTCATATCATAGACTGGTACAAATTCTCAGTGATGAAAGTGACTATGATGTGTATATATAATGTACCAATAAAGATTTGAATTTTTTAAAAAATGGAAAAAACCAAAAATTTATGCCCTGTAGATGCAAAGAGTTAAGCTTTCAATATAGAAATATATCCTAGAACTCAGCCATCGGGCCCTTATTCACATAGTAACAAGAGCAGTGATGTTGTGAACAGACTTGTTGCTCCCATGTCTCAAACTAATCAGAATGTGATATTTGACAATTAGTTTATCAGTTTCCAATTGATGTTACATTTGCCAACAGTGTATGAGTTGACTAGCACAGGAACCATACACAGGAAGAAAGCAGAAATTCCAAATGAAATGTTGCAGTTTCAAAACAGGGAATTGTATAATATAAACTTTGGATTTCAGAAAGATTTATCCTGGCATCATATATGGCAAAGATAAACAAACTGCTGATGCCAGCATTGCACCTTGATGGAAATCTTGATAGGGAAACCTCAACAAAACAGAAGCCTGAGATAGAAACTCTACAACAAAACCAAAGGTGGAGTAGATGTTGTTGATGAGTTATGCAGCAACTATGATGTCACTCAAAATGCAAAGCATTGGCCAGTGGTTGTTTTACTTGATCCTCAACATGTGTGGCATAAATAGTTTTATAGTGTAAAAGAAAATAACAAGTGAAAATTACTATGGAGAAATTTCCTTAGAAGACTGGGATGGGAACTTATAAGAGATCATGTATAGCAGAGGAAAAACAGAGTGTTTCTGCCCAGGGAACCACACACACACACAAAACTGTGGAGCATCCTGGTGAGCTGACAATAACAGGAAGCTCAAAAGACTTACTAGAACAATAGAAAAGCCCAGAAGATGTTAACAATACCCTACAAGAAACGACAGGAAACAAAACATATGTGCTACCAGTATAAGTGATGCTAGTTAATGGAAAATGAAATTCTCATGTGTAAAGACTGCCTTGGGTATGACCATTGAAGCAAAGATTATTTTGTTGTGAAGTTATATTGTTATTTGCATTGTAGTTCACCTAGATTTTTATTCCTGATGTTATTTCCTAGGTTTTTGTAAACAATTAAATAGCTAATGTGAAATGTTGATGTGTATTCTAAGTACTCATTACACATTTGATATTTTAGTTTATGAATATCTTATTTCACTGATAAGTGTATGTTGTACATCATGGTAGGAAGCTACTGACAAAACATGAAGGGAAGTGACAAGAATGGTCTACCACACATGAAAGGAAAGCTAAGTACATGGGCTCTCAGTGTAAGGGAGACATGTGCACGGAACATGCAGTTGTCCTTGTGAATACTTAGGTGTGACAGTTGGAGCCAAGACTATTTCTGTGGTAGACTTTTATTTGTGTTTCTGTTGTAGTGCACATAAGTTTTTATATTTTCATTTTCTTTTAGAGTTTTTAAGCAAGTACATGACTGGTGTGAAAATGTTAATGTTTATTTAAATGCCTAATACATAGAAATTTTATACTTTGTTTTATTGATATTTTATGTTCCTGTTAATAACAGGTAATAAGAACCTCCTAACAAAACAGGAAGAACAACAATGTGTCAGGTATAAAGGATAAAGGGCAAGAAAGCACAACATATGTGCTGACAGTGTAAGCAATACATATGTATGAAATGTGCTGTTGTGTCACGTGTCACAACTACCTTAGGTGTGATAATTGAAGGAAAGATTTTTGGAGTGTTTCATTGCTAGAAGCTTTACCTTTATTCATTTTCTTCCTATTTTCTGTGTACTGTTCTTTTTTCTAATAGCTAAAGGAAAGCACTAGGTTTATTTCCTTTTTAAATCTTTCTTCCTTGGTTAAAAAAAAATCTTTTATTTCTTTTTCTTGCCTAATCTCTGTGTTTAGGACTTCCGCATGTATTAGTTTTCCATTGCTTGGACATATCTAACATATACAACTTAAGAAGGAAGAGTTTACTTTGGATCAGAGATTTCAGTCCACGAATGGCTGGCTCTAAGGCAAAAACATCATGGCAGAAGGATATGGCTAAAGAAAGCTACTTACCTCATGGCAGCCAGGAAGCAGAGCACAGGAAAACAGCCTGAGAGGAGTAGACCAGGGACCAGATGTAATCCCCAAGGCCAAGCATGTATGACCTACCCAGATATACTTAGAAGTGTGCTTTGTTAATTTCCTAAGTGTTTCTCAACACCAGTTGATTAAGAGTCAAGATTAACCATCACAATACTATGGCAAATACAAGTGTGAGAATGGGAATCTGCCCTTTCCCTGAATTTTAGAGGAAAAGCCTTTAGTTTTTTATCACTGAGTATGTTGTTAGCAGATGCCTTTTTCATTTCTGGGCTTTATCATGCTGAGACATATTGTCAGTGTTAGATTACAGTACCTTTTCCTATATTATCTGCCTTTCATTTAGAAATTTATATGTATTAAGTTTTCCATATAAAAGAAACCATATATGTAAACTTTTATGCCTGAGTTACTTTATTTAACATTACGACCTTGAGGTACATTCATTTTCCTGTAAGTGACTCAAGTTTATGCTTTTCTTTTTGGTGGAGTAATGAGAATCCATTATGTATAAATAACATATTTTCCCCATTCATATGTTGATGGATATATAGGCTGTTTCCAAGATTTAGCCATTATGAATTGTAGTGCTATAAACACATCACGGTGGTATGATATTTTACAAAAAGTTTTTGGTGAAAATACCTCAATGGAAAATAGCTAGATCAAATGGAATAGTTTTAGTTTTTTGAGGGATTTCCATAGTGGTTGTATCAATTTACAATCCCACCAAGCGTGGGGAAGGGTTAGTTTCTCCACATAGCTTCCTCAGCATTTGTTATTGGTTAATTTCTTGATAGTAGACATTCTTTCTAGAGTGAGATGGAATTATCAGTGTTTTTTAAATTTGTGTTTCTCAAATGATCAGTAACACTGAACACTTTTTCCTGTATCAGTGGCAATATGTATTTCATCTGAGAAATATGCATTCATTTCAGATGCCCATTTTTTTTTTTTTCTTTGAGACAGGGTCTTGCTTTGTGGTTCAGGCTGGCCCTGAGCTCAGCCTCAAACTCACATCACAGCAGTCCTCCTGCTTCTGCCTCCCGAGTGCTGGGATTACAGGCGTGAGCCACCACGCCCAGCACTGTAGTATGTGGTACTGATTGCTGCTGCTGATGAGTCTCCACACCCAGTATTGTATGTGGTTACCAGGGGATCGCACCTAGGTCATTGCACTTGCAGACAGGTGCTAGAACCACTGAGCTAAATCCCTGGCCACCAGATGCCTGTTTTTAATTGGATCTGCAAATTTAAGTGTCTAATTTTTTTAGTTCCTTCTATATTCTAGATATTAGTCCTTCGGAAAATAGGTGGCAAAAAATTTCCCCATTCTGTTGGTTGTATATTCACTTTGTTGGTGATTTCCTTTGCTGAAATATATGTATTTTTTTCAGTACAATGATTGAATCCTAGGAAAACACTCTACCACTCATCTACATCCCTAGCTCTCTGTGACTCATTGTGATGTTGAATTCAATTCGATAGTATTTTGTGGAGGATTTTGGCATCTGTTTCATCAGGGATATTGGCATATAGCTTTTTTCTTGTAGTGTCTTTGTCTGGCTTTGGTGCAAGATTAATGTTGAACTCATAAAGTGAATTTGGAAGTTTCTCTTCAATTTTTTGGGAAGAGCTTGAAAGGTATTAGGGTTAATTCTTTAAATGGTTATTATAATTCCCTAGTGCAGGCTTTGACCATGGGTTTTTCTTTGTGGAGAGGATTTTGTTTAGTGATTCAATCTTCATATTATGTTATCCAGGTTATCCAGTTTGTAGGTATATTAATTGTTAATCATAATCTCTTTTGATTCTTTTTATTTCTGTGGCATCGGTTATATGTTTGTCATTTAATTTCTGATTTCATTTTAGTATTTTTATTAATTTAGCTAAGAATTTGTCAATTTTTTTTATTCCATATGTCTCTTAAATTCTTTTAAGTATCTTTTATTTTTTCTTTGATTCAATGTGGAAACACTTTTTGTTTTTCTGAGTTCTTGGCTCAACTTGGTTTAATGTGCTATATTGCCCATTCCTTTAGCTTTTGATTTTCATTGTTGCATTTTTGCAGGTCTTGAGTTCCTTTTTAAAAATAGTCCCAGTTTTCTACCAAAATGTTCTTGTTTCTGTATTCTTTATAGCTTTAATGTCTGGAGCCTCAGGTGACGAGTTTATGTTCCTGGCTTTGTTCATGTTTATTTATCTATTCACATGCCTTTTCTTAAAAAAAATTAAATTATGAGCCAGAAATTGTATTTGTGGAGTTCTTTGTAGAAACAATCTGAGGTCCAGAATGATGTCATCTTACTTTAAAGAAAGATTTCTGCTAACACCTGGGGACATAAATAGTCCAGGATCAGTGTGAGAATCTCAGAGGATTTGATGTCTGTTGCTGTATGTTGTAAATGCTTCAGAATTCTACCTCAGTGTAGTGAGGCTTCCTGAAGCACTCGGCCTGGGTGGGCTTTAGACTCTGATTCCCAAACCCATAACTACAGGAGGCTATCAGAAATGTCTCACTCACTCTGCACTTGTTTCCTCAGGAATTGGCAAACACTCTCTTCCCTGAGTTGTCATTCTTTTCCCTGTGTTAGCCTGGTGATTCTACCCTTTTTATGTTAGCTCTTTGATACCTTCAAACAATTTTTTTTCTCTAAACTTTTTAGTTGTCCTCAGCAGACTGGTTGGTTTGAATTACCTAGTAGTAGACTATCTAAACGTCACTTTCTTTGTGAAATACCCCAATATTTTCAGGATGAATTAATTCTTTTTACCATGGTTTTTTGGACATTTTATAGCATTTATTACAATGTGATGTGCACTTCAGTTATATTTCCTCTTCAGTCTGTCTCTACAAAACAACCTCTGAGTTTGTGATCTTCTTAATTGGATTTGACTTTTCAAAAATATTTCCAGGTGTTTTGTTCTTCTCTTTTCTTTTTTTTTTCACCTCTAGGTCATGAGCCCACTATTTCTTTAGAGGCAATTCTACATTTCTGAATAGAATCTATAAATTAATTATGGTCTAATTTTTTTAAAGCTCAGATTTTTTCCTCTATAGAGAAGTTTTATTCATGATGACTTGGTTTCCAGGAAAACCTTTAAAAGTTATAGAACACATGTAAGCAATAGTTATAGAAATTAATAAAAAATTAAGAGTACATAACTAAAACACTTAAAAATCATGAGTGCCTTTGATTTTAAAAAGCAACCTTAATTTCAAGAGGACAAAAAAGTAAATTGCTATGTTATGAAGATTTAGAGGGGATAACTTGTATGCACAAGCATTATAGAGGGTCATAGCACTGGATCTATTTGGAGTCTATAGTCAGAACTACAGTTCTATTTTTGATTAATATAGCAGGACCATAGCACTATAGATAAAGCAGTACTTGTGAATAATTCCTTAATTTGGATACAAATAAAATACGCAGAGAGAAAGCTTCCTGAGGTTCGGTCAGTATTTGAATATAAGTATACATATATGCACAGTAGAAGAGGTTTTCTTGGGTAGAATTAACTGTATTGTACTGATAAAAGAAGAGCCAGGTGTTGGGTGGACAGGATGGAGCCACTAAGTCTTTGGCTTCTTTGAAGGGATTGTTGGGATCACTAGCTTTCTTTGGTGCGTAAGACTTCCAGCTCACTTTGATAGTCTTGAGTAAGTAGCAAAAGAGTGGTGAAAGAAACAAAACAGTATATCTTAGCAACTTATATGTACATTGTTCATAAGGCTGCTCCTAATAAATGAGGATCCATTGTCATGTAAAGACTTAAGGTGTATGAATTCTATCATTTGTTTAGTTTTTTCCCCCAATTTGAGGTATAATTACATGTCCTTGAAAAATACCTGAAAACAACTTATCTCTCAACCTGGGGATGCTGAATATATTAAACACAGTAAAAAGTTATGAGACACAGTAAAAAGAAACAAAAATAAAGAAATAGATGGTGTTATATCCAAGATAGGCCATAGGCAAATTGAGTCACAACTGAAAGTGGTCTGATACTTAGTGAAATCATACCAATTCTGAGGGAAAAAATGAGCAGGAAGAAAATTTGAATCAGTAGAATACAGGAAGGAAACCTAAGAATGCGAGTAAAGTCAGGAGAAGGGACCAGGCTTAAATATTTAATGAATATTTTATTTGTTAAAATTATAAATTAAAAAAAACAATTGTAGGTTCAAGGAACACATAGAGTGAACTTCAGAAAAATTTCTGAACATTGACTGTCTCCACAAGTTCTCTTACCTTAGGACCCTCAGTATTTGTTCCAGAAATGCTTTTCCCTCCAGCTCCTGCCACTGATGTAGGTCAAATCCCACATCCTTTTTTGAGGTTTTTCCTTTTACCTTTCTGTAAATCATCTTTCCCTTCTCCCCTTGAGCCAGTAGCATTTTGTATTTTCCTTATGTTTATCAAATTCTACCTTATATTATATTTATTGAAGGTAGTAGCTGATATCTTTCTATCCTTACCCTTTTGCACATAGATTATTATATGTTAATGCTCAATAAACATGAACTATGAAGAAATTAAATTATATATGGGTATGTGAACATCTCAGCTTCAGAAAAGCATAAGTTGCTTGGATAATTAATTGAAATAAGAGATAATCTATAGACTACTGATTCAACAAAAAATTATTTTGTTGGGAACTTTATAAGTTTACCTTATCTATGAGCATTATTCACTTAAAAGAAAGCAGACCTGCAATTTAACCTGGAACTTTATTTTATTTTATTTTATTTTTTAGGTTTTTTGAGACAGGGTCTCGCTTTGTAGTTCAGGCTGGCCCTGAGCTCAGCCTCAAACTTACATCACAGCAATCCTCCTGCCTCTGCCTCCCGAGTGCTGGGATTACAGGCGTGAGCCACCACTACTGGCACTGTGGTATGTGGTACTGGTTGCTGCTGGGGTGAATCTCCACGGCCAGTATAGTATGTGGTTTACCAGGGATTGAACCTGGGTCCTTGCGCTTGCAAGACAGGCGCCAGAACCACTGAACTAAATCCCCGGCCCTAATCTGGACCTTTATTTGTAATAATAGTTGGTGCAGAAGGAATTTAATCCCTTAGAAATAGCTTCATTTGATTATTTTGTAGAATTCCCATTTTATAGTTTAGAACACTCCCATTTTTTTATGTTGAGGGTAATATCTGAAATATTGCTATTTAATATAATTGAGGATTATGGGGTCATTAAAATAAATTCATTATTTGTTCTCCAGACCTACTAGAAAATGTTTATTTAAACTTTATCCCTATTTTGTTGCAATATATTTTGAATTTGTCATGACTTGCCTTATAGCAGAAGGTGTGACTGTTTTAGAGAGTTTGATAAGCTGTTGAAAAGAATGTGTATTCTGCAGTTGTTGGGTAGAGTGTTCTACAGATGTCTGTTGTCTTTTTGACCTGTGTTGTAATTTAACTCTGACATTTCTTTGTTGATTCTTTTGGTCTGGCTGACTTATATATTAATAATAATGGAATACTGAAGTCACTCATTATTATTGTATTGGGACCCGAGCATCCCTTTATGTCAAGTAGCGGTTGCTTTATAAATTGGGGTATGTCAATTCATAAAACAATTGCTGCATCTTCTTAGTGGATTATTCCATTTACTAATATTCAGTGGTCTTAATTTTTCTGACTTACTTGTTTTGAAGTTTGAGTTGTTGGATATTAATATTGGTATTCCTCCTTTTTTATTTCATTTGCAAGGAATATTATTTTTGTGAATTTATCTATTATTCTTTGTGTAGGATTCTTTTTTAAAAAATAAATAGTTTGTTGGTATATTTAAGTATATATATGATCACTTGCATCATTGAGAATTTGTACCTACACATGATATATCTTTTTTTCTTTACTGAGTTTATTGGTGCATTTTATATATACATTATGATCACACTCATAATGAGAATTTGAGAATTTGTACTTGTACATGAATAATATATCTTGATTCTTATTTTTCTCATTCCTCTGCCTTCTCTTCAACTCCTCCACCCCCTCTACACATAAGCCTCCTTTCCTTTTTACCATTAAATTATTTATTTCCCTTCTTTGCTTTCCCCTTCTCCCTCATTTCCTCTTTCCCTTTTATCTTCCTATTTTGCAATATCTATCACTCATTCTGGACCTCATTTACACCTTCAGTGTCTCACACTATGGCTTCAAGGTGCATCCATTTAGCTATAAATGTCTCTAATTTATCATTCTTTATGGCAGAGTAATACTCCATTTTATTAAAAAAAAACAAAAACCCACATCTTCTTTATCCAGTCTCTAGTTGATAGGCATCTGGGCTGTTTCCAAGATTTAGCTATTATAAACTGTGCTGCTATAAACATGGCTGTGCATGTATTGCTGTGATATGATGCTTTTTAATTCTTTCATGAATATACTCACAGAGAAATAACAGGGTCAAATGGTCTAATCCTAGTTTTTGCGGAATCTCCACATTAATTTCCACAGTGGTTACACCCATCTGTATTCCCACCAACTGTGGACAAGGGCTCCTTTCTCCCCACAGCCCCACCAGCATTTGTTGTTGGCTGATTTCTCGATAGCAGCCATTCTTTCTGGTGCGAGATGAAATCTCAGTGTTGTTTTCATCTGCATCTTTCGAATGACCAGTCATGTTGAACATTTTTTCATATGTTTCTTTGCTACTTTTACTTCTTCATCTGAAAAACATCTGTTCATTTTGGATGCCCACTTTTGAATTGGGTCTTTAAATTTGAGGGCTTTGATTTTTTTAAGTTCTTTATATATTCCAGATAGTAGACCTTTGTCTGAGGAACAGCTGGTAAAACTTTTTTCCAAATTGTAGGTTGTCTTTTTGCTCTGTTGGTGATTTCTTTTGTTGTGCAGAGAGTTTTTAATAAGATAAGGTCCAGTTGTTGATTCTTTTTGCTAGTTCCTGTGCTACCGAGGTTTTGTTCATAAAGTCTTTCCCTATGCCACTGTCTCCAAGAGTTCTATCTAACCTATCTTACAGCAGGTTTAGTGTGTATGTTTTCATATTTAGGTCTTTAATCCACTTTGATTTCAGTTTAGTGCACGGTGAAAGACGTAGGTCTAGTTCTAATTTTTGGCAGGTTGAAAGCTAGTTTTTCTGGCACCATTAAAAATCTTGTCTTTCCTCCATTGAGAGTGTTTGGCTACTTTGTCATGTGGAGTCAGAAGAGGCCTAAAATAGCAAAAGCAATTTTAGACAAGAAAGCCCTAGTATAGGGTATCAGTGTCTCTAACTTGAAACTATACTACAAAACCACTGTGATAAAACAGCATGGTACTTGTAAAGAAACAGACCTGAGGATCAATGGAACAGACTAAAAGATGAATGAAGAGCTCCATACATACTAAGCCATTTCATCTTTATGTAGGATTCTTTATCTTTTTGCAGTGCTGGTTAAATAGTCACTACAGAGAGGCTTTTAGTGTTTGTTTCTTTACGTGCAGTTGAAGTCACTGCTATTCCCAACTAGTTTTGTGGCATGTGGGCTAAGGTGCCACACTTGTTCCACAGGGCCCCCTATCCTGTTCAGCTAATTTATGACAAACAGTCAGGCAGAGACTCATCCTGAAACCCATAAAAGAGTGGCAAAAGCAACAGATATCACTGCTTAGCACAGAGGAGGCTGCTGCTAATCACCATTCCCTCTATAGCCTAAACTCCCTACTGCTTAAACTCAGAGCATCTCAGATTAATCCTCCTCTGCTCTACGACTAGCTCTTGTGGCTGTCTTCCAGCCGGGCAATGTGGTAGGGTGTTCCAGAGACCCTGAAATGGCTTGTTCTGTGACTTCTAACTCCTGCAGTAGCTCCGCCCCAAACATTAATCTCTGTCTCAAGTGGCTGCTGTTACCTTTTGAGATACAACTGTAATAGATTTTTTCTTCAAAGTCCTTGCCATGGAAAGAGTCACAGACTAAATCTTTGCATTGGATTTATAGCTTGCAGTAACCTCGGTTTTCTCCTGTGGTTAGGACTGATGGTCCCTCGTTTGTCACTGGAGCCACAGGCCCTCCCTTGTACCTGGGGAGTGAGGTTCCTCTCCCGCCAGGAGCCACGTTGTGTTGCAGACTATCTCATACTTTGTGTTGTCTGTTTCTCTGTGGTTTTTTTTAGCTCTTTTGTCAGTCATTTCTTTCTTGATTCCTGGAGCTCTTCCTCTCTTTCTTTCTTTGGAACATAGCTTATCTTTTCTAGCTCCAATTCTTTTCATTCACAGGGCCACATGAAGGGTATTTCTGTACCACCAAGTTTTAATCCAATAAATATTATCAACTAAATAGCTGGATAAGTAGATATAATGCCATTGTGATAATAAAATGACTCTACTAATGGTTCTAAAAATTTCTTAATGGTTCTTAAAATCTTAAGTTTTTTTGTTTTATGGAATATCCTATTGAAACAAAATTATTTTCTGTATATAATAAAAATATAGTAGATGGTACATAGAATAGATAAATTCTTAGTAGCTAACTTATCTGTAGATCTCAAAATCTTTAAATACTTTTTATTTTCTTTTCTCTGGTAAGGTTAATGGGTATAGCAAGGGCATGGCACCATCAGTGAATTAGTACCTTATCCATTAAATGCAGATAAAATGTGTATATATGAAATATTACTTTCCTTTACACCTAAATCACTTCAGCCAGATTTGGGGTGAGTTTTGATGAGTGTCATGTAGTGTTGGGGAAAATGAGGAAATTGTGTACTAAACTTGGGATGAAATTTCAAACTGGAGCACCACGTAGGAGCCTTGTAAATCAACACGTGCAAGAGAAACCATTTCAGACAACGAGTGGTTTTAGTGACTTGGCCTTTGTATTATATGAGTTGGTTGCTGATTCAAGAGAAACAAGTTACAAATGCAATATAAATGACAGCATTTAAGCCACAAATAAGATAACTACCAAGTTTTCTTTAACTGCTAAGTTTGTAACTGACCTTTGTCATTATCTGTGTATTAAATATTTTATATCTTGTCTTCTACCGATGCTAAATAGAGCCAATCCCAGTTTTATAGTTAGATTTCCATCATGTCCACAGTTATGCAGAGTAGACTCTGGAGGATACAGTTAAATTTACTCACTTACCTGTGTTCCCATGATATCAACCTCTGTTGGACACTTAATTTCCCGTTATTTTGGAGTTAGTTGGTCATATATCCAGACTAATATTTTTCAGTAACCATTTGGTCACAGTTTAGACTATGATTCTTACTGGTAAGTAAAACTATGTGGTGAGATCATAAGTGTTTTAACATGAATTTTTAAAGGAAACAATAAATAAGAATGGAATGTATAGTATATTGCAGATTTTTCATGAAATATTGGGTCATAGAGCAAATTTGTATTTGTTATTGTGGGTTAGGTTAAAATCTTAAGAAATATTCAAGTAGATGGAAAAATTCTTATGATAGAAGTCTGATTTATTCAAAGATCAGTTTTGCCAAAATATGAGATCAACCCAGAAACCCATCAGTGAATAAATGGTAAAGAAAACATGTTATATTTATGGAAAGGAGTACAATTTAGCTATAGAAAAGAATGAGATCACATCATTTACAGCACTATGGATGGAACCGAAGATCTTTATGCTGCACAAAAACAAGCCAGATACAGAAAGATATTATCACCTGTTCATACTCATTTTGGAAATCAATAAGTCAACCTTGTTAAAGTATGGAATAGAATAGTGGTTGCTAGAGATAGGAAGTATAAGAACAGAAGGACAGAAATTAGGAGAAACTGGGAAAGGTACTGGGAGGAGACAGGGTTAAAAGTAGAAAGAGAGAGGCCAAGGATTTAGCTCAGTGATTCCAACTCCTGCCTTGCAAGCACAAGCTCCTAGGTTCAGTCCCTGGCAACCACATACAACAGTGCCAGGCATGATGACTCACGCCTGCCAGCAATCAGCACCACATACCACAGTGCTGGGCATGGTGGCTCACACCTGTAATCCCAGCACTCAGGAGGCAGAGGCAGGAGGATTGCTGAGTATGAGGCTGAGTTCAGGACCAGCCTGAACTACAACATGAGACCCTGTATCAAAACTTAAAAAAAAAAAAAGAAAAACTAGAAAGAGAAGGAATAGACATAAGCAATGCACAATATAGGCATATATGGAAATATCACAGTGACACTCATTAACTTCTACAATGTGTTAATAATTATGATTAAAAGATGAATTTCATAAAATAAGTACTTATTAAATGCTCATAGAATTATTATATTTTTCTCTGTGTCACTATATTTAAAAAAGAAGAACTTTATTTACCCAAGGCATTTCTCATTTGGCTTATGTGGACACAGAGATTTGTCATCAGGAGTGTGTTTAGAGTATTGCATCAATTATTTAGTATTCTTAATATTAAATGGGGTGACATGGACATACACTATCTTTCCTTCCTCTCCTTTATTTTCACCACATGGCTCATTAGAGAATCTTCGCGGTGGTGGTGATTTAGTCTTATTCTCTCTTTCATCTGCCTATTATTGCATTGAACTCTATAATTTATCGAGAACTAATCTAAGCATTTTACATGTACTAATTAATTCATTCCTATAATAGCCTTATGGGAGATGGTCTCTTATCTCCAATTTACCGATGAGGAAACTAAAGCACTAAACTAGATTTAAATATATTAAGATAACAAATCTAGTAAGCACACAGGATTTGAACTTAGGCAGCCTGCAGATGTGATAGTATGCAGCCCTCTCAAGGGCGAAGAGCCGACTAGAGGGGTGTTGGGCTCAGTGTTGCTCAGTCAAGGCTCCTTCTGGTGAGGCTGCAAGACAAGCAGCCTGATGTGGTCTGTACAGCAGAACCTGAAGCCACGTGAGGCAGAAGGTTTATCAAACACTTGCTTTTTTCTTAATATTTTGATGTTCAATGGGAAAAACTTGAGGTAAGTGGACAGACACATTGTCACTTAAGACAAATTCATAATTTGAATTGGAAATTTGAAGTGTAATTAGCTATAGAGCATATCCTATGTCTTCCACAGTAGTGAAAAGCTGAAATCATTCAGGCAGAATAATCAAGGAAGACAGGAATAATTGATGTATACATATATGTGTATTTATGTGTATATGTATAGTCATGTGTACCTTAGTGATGGGGCAGCATTCTGAGAAATGCATCATAAATCAATTTTGTCATTGTATAAACATCATACAGTGTAGTTACACAAACCTACATGGTATAAATAGATCACTCACTTAACATGGCTTCTGGGCGCTACAGATGTGGTTAAACAAGAGACTTATGGGTGTGCTACTGATATAATGTGGCATACTGCTTTATAGTTTACTTTTTGTTTTTTAAAGTAAAAGAAATACACCCTAATGACAAAAATGTAAGGTACTAAGTACATAAATCAGTGACATGGTGATTTATTGTCAAATATTATCATTTACTTCACATACTACATGCGCTATATTTTTATGACTAGCAGTTTGTGCCATGATCACCACAAACACCTGAGCAAAACATTGTGCTATGATGTTAAAATGGCTGTGGTGTATGTTATTAGGCAATAGGAATTTTTTAGTTCCTTTATAATCTAATGGGACCATCATTATATATATGGTCCGTTACTGACCAAACTTTCCTTATGGAGGGCATGACTGTATTGTTGTGTATGTAGGTATTATTTGCTAAGTTTATATGCAATAGATATATTTATATGTAATTTAGAAACAAAATTATGGATATGAATAAATCATATCAACAGATGTGTCAGGGAAAATGATACAGTGAAAAGTCTTACAGGAGCTTATTGTAGGCAGAGTAATGGCCCCCCAAAGGTGTCCAGGCCCTAATCCCTGGAACCTTGAACAAAAGAGATGTTTTATAGCTGCTGAACATGAAGAATATTGAGAAGGGAGAATTTCCTGGATCACTCCTGTGTGGGTTCAATATAATTACATGATTGCTTAAAAGTGGAGAACCTTTTCTAGCTGTAGAGAATCCAGCTAGGAAATGGGCTCTCCCCTGAAGCCTCCAGAAGGGAACTTAGCTCTGCCTCATCTTTAGCTCAATGAGATTCTTGTATTTCTAACCTGCAAAGCTGTGAGATAATGTTTGTATTGTTTAAGCCACTCAATTTGTGGTAATTTGTAAGAGCAGCAGGAGAAAAATGAATAGCGAGCTCTATAGTACTCCCCAACTGTCAAGAAGAGAGAGTCCAGTAAGAGAAGGATTTCTTCCATATGCTTGAAAAAAACTGAAGTTATTTATCCTTGAGAAGATAGAACTAAAGAGAATGCATAAAATTTTGTCTTCAAAATTTGAATGGCTGTCATATGGATATAGTAAAAGATTATTATGTTGATTTAGAAGAATTTAGGTCAAGAGTTGAAGTTGTGGAGAATTAAAATTACAGTTGTCAAAATCAGACTGGATAGTTCTGCAAAATA
>PVIR01005496.1:0-41062 GCA_004026965.1 Petromus typicus
AAAAAAAAAAATACCAATGGAATACCTCAGAAAACTAAAGAAAACAACCCTAGAATTCATATGGATTCAGAAGAGACCTAGAGTGGCAAAGACAAATCCAGGCAACTAAGGACAGGCAGGGGGCATAACAGCCCCAATTTGAAGTTATATGACAAAGTTACCAATGATAGAAACATGCCAATGGCACAAAACAGACCCAAACATCAACAAAACCAAATAGAAAGTGCAGAGACTTCAGACACACTCAGCCACCTTATCTTTGACCAAAGGGCTCAACATTCTCACTGGAAGAAATACACTCTTTAATAAATGGTACTAGCACAACTAGCTTTCTACAGCCTGAAAATGGAACTGAGATGCATGCCCCTCACCATGCACTAAACTAAAATCAAAATGGATCGAAAATATAAATATAAAAACAGAAACACTTAGGCTGCTTGAAGATAGAACAGATAGAACTCTAACAGACATAAATGTAGATAAAGACCTTATGAACCAATCACCAGCTGCCTGGGAATTATTATAAAGAATCAATAGCTGGGATCCCATTAAATTAAAAAGCTTCTGCATAGCTAAAGAAGCCACCAATGTAATGAAGAGAAAACCTACAGAAGGTCAAACATTACATACCAGCTACCAAAGGACTAACATCTAGAATATACAAGAACTCAAAAAATGATAGCCCCTGAATGTAAAGACACAACCCCCTGTGTATGCTCACAAGCAGAACTGCCTCCTGGTGCCGTCACCTCCAGGACCATCCACATGAGCCTTCACCTGCAGGACAATCCCATAGACCATCAGCTAGGGACTACCTGTGAGAGCGATGGCCAGATCCACAATAGTGGGGAGGGAAAAAAACCCATTGATCTGAGCTCTGGGAGATGGCACAGTGGTGAGCAGCAGAGAGAAGGCCTCCTGAGGCTTGTTATGGAAAAGTGAAACCTACCTGGAGAGTGAGGAGAGTCACTATAGTAGAGATGCACCAGACTACAGTAGTCAGGGAGGGTTTGGGGTCTGTACCTCCTACTGGAACCAGGACTTGCTGTTGGGGAGGGACAGCTCATGTTCAAACCCACAGGTGGTCAGGGAGTTCAATTCTAGCTTCATAACCAGAAACCAGTCTCAATCTTAGTGGACTACAGTTGGCTCACTGAGATTAATTGACTCAGACATATACACTGCTGCCCATGTTATCTACCGGTGACAAAAGAGACATACCTTAAAAGGGACCCTTTTTCTTTTTCCTTTCCCTTCCTTTTTTCTCCTTCTATTTCTTCATTTCTCTCCTTGTTATTACTGTTTCTCTGATTTTTCTTTATTATTCCTATGTCTTATTTCTATCAGCGCGTGAATACAATCACTAGCTCTCCTGCTGTCCTTAATTTGTTCTGTTCTTGTCTTATTCCCTTCTCTTTCTCTTTTCCTCCTCTCTTCACCAGTTTCCCAGGTTTCATGATCTTCTTATGTCTTCTTCCCCCACTTTCAGTCTTCCTCTCCTGTGTTCCTCAGTCCTCCCTAAGTGTGCTTCCCACAGGTAAGTTTTCTATACTGAAAGCCTCATTTACTGAAAACCTTTTTCTGATCATTCCTTACTTTTCATTTAGATGCATGACCATTTTGCAGCATATTGAATAGTCAAATATGTATTCACCTTGCTGTTGTCTTCGTCACTTGAATCAAGGAGGTCTGTATTCCCTGTGTCTGTGTCCGCTGATTCTTGCTCTGTTTCACTGTCCCAGGACTTCTGGTTCACCTGGTTAATGACAAGTCAATATCACCTTCATCATCCACACATGAGTAATATGATGACTCACTTTTGACAGCCTCTAAAACTTGCAAATTTGGTTTTTCATGAGCCATTGTAATGGATTTAGCTACTTCTACCAGAAAAAAAAATCAAAAGAAGACTTTTTAAAAAATGCTAAATTCACAGACATTTAGCAATGAGAGTTTCATGGATAAAACACCTGTTGCTTCTTTGGAGCTCCTGTATACAACTAGCTATTTGTCTGCCAAGTGGGTGAATGCACAGATGGGTTTTTGCTTTCCCCAGGTGCAGCCACTATGAGTCACATCCACATCCCATTCTGATAAAATATATGTTTTCATAACAGAAGAGTGGTGTGGGTTTATTTTACCCCCATGATGCTCAGGTAAACATATGTGAAGCCTGCTAGAAGGAGCACTGTGTAGGTAAAAATCCAGCTTTGGCACTTTTTCACATGTGCACACACTTCGCTGTTCATTATGCCAAGTGGGTAAACACAGTGATTGCTTCCTGTACCCCCAGGTGCAGGTACTGTGATGCACACACAGCTACTATCACACTGAAGTACAAATTGATAATAGAAAAGTGTGGAATGGGTTATTGTAACTCAATGTCATGCCTCTTCAGATTTCTTAATTACTGTTTTTCTAGTATGAGAACCCAAAAGTGTAAATAAGGACTGAAATGTATAGTAAATATTGGAAGTAAATAATGGGAAGAAAATTTTCAAATAGGAAGATGAAGAAGGGAGGAGAAAGGATTAAGGAAGGAATGGATAAGAAAAAGAGAATAGAAAGAAAAATGAAAACAGAGCTTTTATAAATAAGGACAGTAGGGGAAGAAGATGGAAAAAAGAATGGGAAAAAAGAAATAGCAAGATATATCATATACAGATACAAATTCCCTATGATAAATGTTATCACTATATATATATATATTTAAAATATACCAGTAATATTTAATAAATATATTTATACATAACATAAATTTCCTATGATAATGGGATCAATAAGTATGACAAATAGATACTGATAAAAATAAAGTTAAAATATTTTTAAAATATTTAGTAGGGTGCCCTGAATAAAATAACAGCTACATAAGTTTCATCTTCTTACCAAGGTTATTACTGAAAAAGTCATGATTATTATAAAATATCCTACTTATTGGTGCAAATTCCAGTGAAATCTGTGTAACTGAGCCCCAAAACATAATGTAAATGGAAAAAGTAAAACTCAGAATCATGTACAGTATATGATTCCATATAGTTAAACCATGTTACTTAGTAACTTACATATCTTGAACTCATATTACATAGACTAGAGAAGTATATAAGAGAGATTGACAGAAAAATAAGAATAATATTTGTATTTCAAAGGGTAATGAGAAGAAAATTCAACTATTCCTGTAAACTTGACGAGTTACAAAATCACTTGACGCTTGTGTGGCAAAATATTATGATTTATTACAATTTTATGGTAAATGGGTAAGCATAAGATTTTTTTCTCTCCTATATGCCTTAAGTATTTCACCATAAAAAGAATTTTATGACTGTAAGAAACACTTAAATATTAAAATTAAAAAGGGTCAAGTATTTCAGACAAAATTAATGAGAAGAAACCAATATCCAGACATATCTAAAAATAACTTTTCACTCAAGGATAAAACATATTGGAAACATCCAGGCAGAAAAAGAGAAGTTACCAACCAAGGAAAACAAATCTGAAGGGACCTCAAACTTTACTGCAGGATAAGTGGCAAAAATCACCAGGACAATGTAGATATCAGAGGAGGCTAAGTATGACAATTTCATACCCAAATCAATTGATGATTGTGTATGAAAACAGTCCCTCGTCATCCAACAACTCAAAATTTGTACTAAGTATGAATTCTTCCTGACGTATATAGTCAAATATTTCAGCTGCAAAAAATATCAATCTATATAAAAACCTGTATGCTACACTATAAAAGAATTGATGATGAACAATGTAAACTATAAAATGTAGAGGATAGTCAAAATAATTGTGACCAAAATTAATTCAATATTAATAATAATATTTGAACAATAGATTTCAGAAAGTAATATTATGGCTCCAAATATGAAATTTCAATCAACAAAAGAATAAAAAATAGCAAAAAAAATTAAAGAAATGTTTCTCATGTCACAGGAAAAAAACAAAGAGAGAGAGACGCTTGATCTTGGACTTGTGCCTACCCAGTCTTTTGCTCTTGGTTATGGAAGCCCAAAAAAGTTAATGACAAAAGAATCGTTTGTTAAAGTCATAGACCAGAGACCCTGACTTACTGAAAGACTAAGGTATCATTGGAAGATTATGACATAATTCAATATTTCTCCCGTGTATTTAGCAACACTAATATAGACAGTTCCCAAGAGGAATGTGATCATTACATACCATAAACACTGTACTAATAAAATGAAGCAAATAAAAAAAAAAACCTTGAAAAACTTTAAAATAGTACATTACAGAAGAATGCACTGTAAGAGTACTTAGGTAAGTCTGAGTCAAGAAAGAAAAAGAATTGCAGCGTCTGGTGCATATAGACGCAGAAAACTTAGAACAAAGCTCCATTCCAAGCCAGACAAACAAATCTGACATTGAGGACTTACTTACCTTTGTTCCTCTTACACAGTACAACATACACAACCTAATTAAAACATTAAAAACTAAGGAAAAAACAACCTGGAGACCACAGGCAAACATCAGACACAGATGTGACAAAAATATTGGATTTACCACACAGAGAATTTTAAATTACTAATATTAATACATTAAGAACTATAATAGAAAAAGTAGGCCAAAAAAGGCAACATCTGGCCGATGAGATAAACATAGAGATGGACATTCTAAGGAAGAAGCCAAAGGACATGTTAGACATAAAAGGCCACTGGAAGAGAGAACGGCTTTGGTGGGATCTCTGAGAGATTTAACAGGTTCAGAAAGGAATTGTTGAACTTAGTCAATAGAAATTCAAAAATCAAAGCAAAAAGGGGAGAAGAAGAATGAAAAATAATACTCAAGAACTACGGGACAATTTAAGGATAACATTTGCATAGAAAGAATAACATAAGGAGAAGCATAAAACAAATAATTGAAGAAACAATAATTGACAGCTTTTCAACATTAATTTTGAACAACAAATCATATTCAAAATAATTTTAAAATAACCAAAATATTGTATTTTAATTGCAGAAGAGCAAAAACAAAAGCAAAATCTTGAAAGAAGCTAGAGTGTTAGTTACATATGTTCAGTCCCCACAAAAATTGTAATCATTATGTATGGCAAATATGTATAAATAAAATGTATTAATTTAAAATTTTTAATAATTCATTTTAGCTTAATATATCATAAATACTATCATTTCATTGTGTAATAACACAAAATCATGAATAAGTTTTTTAAACATAAGGAAGTGGAAACATAAATATACCTTGCTTGTAGAAGAAGAAAATGAAATTTACAGAAGATGATTATTAGAATCTATACAGGAAAATTGAATGACAAAAACATGATAAGAAATGAAAGACTCAAGTTCTCACGTAACATTCCTCAAGATGGACAAAGTCTTAGACCACAGAACACATCTTAAGAAATGTAATATACAGAAGTCATAGAAACAAACTTCACAGTTCATAAGGAAATTAAAAACTAGAAATCAATGACAGAGACAGCTTGAACCTTCTCAAATATCTGGAATTTACAGAACATAGTCCAAGAGAACACAAAGAAGAAATTTCAAAATTAATTTTTAAGTATTCAAATTAAGGTTTTTAATTTGATATGATCCTATTTGTTGGTTCTCAGTACTATTTTCCACGCAACAAGTTGTCAGAAAATCCTTGTGCATACTTGTGACTTCAAGAGTTTCAACTGTTTTCTTTCAGTAAGTTGTTTGTATTTTTTAACGGTTAGTTCCTTGACCCATGTTGATTTAAGTTTAGTACATGATGAGAGATATGGGTTTATATTCAATCTTCTGTCTGTGAATAGTCAGTTTTCCTATTACTGTTTATTAAAGGGGCCATCTTTCCTCCTTTATTTGTTTCTTATCACTTTGCCAAAGATTATAAAGGTATTAGCCCATAGAATGAAAAGACAGTTTATAGACTGGGGGGAAAATGCCAGTTATTTATCAGGGAACTAATACATAAAATATATAAGGAAGTAAAAAGGCTCCCCAAAACAAAATACCAAATCAAAAAATGGCCAAATGAAAAGAAGAAATGCTTCAAAGAAAAAATACAAATGGCCAAAAACATGAAATATATGACCTAGCTGGTTATTAGAAAAATACAAATTAAAACAACACTGAGATTCTATCTCAACCCACAAAGGATGACTTTCCTCAAGATATCAAATAGTAGTAACACATGCTAGTGAGGTTGTAGAGGAAATGAAACTCTTCCACATTGTCAGCGAGAGTGTTCATCCAGGAAGAAAGTCAGTATGGAGATTCCTCAAAAACTGAAACTAGAAATTTCATTTGGTCCAGCTCTTCCCCTTCTAGAGAACTTCCCAAAAGAGATAAAAGCATAATGTTAATAGTGATTATGCATTTCTATTTTTAGAATAGTGCATTTCATAATAGCTAAATCTTGGAAGTAGCCTACATATCATAGCAGATAAATGGGTAAAGAAAATACGATCTTGGGGCCGGGGATATAGCTCAGTGGTTCCAGCACCTGTTTTGCAAGTGCAAGGGCCTGGGTTTGAACCCCAGTAACCACATAACAATACTGAGAGTGGAGACTCACCCCAGCAGTAATCAGTACCACATACCACAGGGCCGGGCATGGTGGTTCACGCCTGTAATCCCAGCACTCGGGAGGCAGAGGCAGGAGGATTGCTGTGAGGTGAGTCTGAGGCTGAGCTCAGGGCCAGCCTGAACTACAAAGTGAGAGCCTGTCTCAAAAAAAAAAAAAAAAACAAAAAAAACAAAACAAAACATCTTTACACACAGTGAAATCTGCCATAAAGAAGGACAAACTTGTGGCATTTGTAGAAAAATGGATGCATCTCGAGACCATGATGTTAAGTGAAATAAATCTGATGCACAAACTTAAATATCACATGGTTCCCCTTATATGAGCAAATCAAATTATAAATAAGGAGCAAAATAAAAGGTAGATAATAGAAACTTAGATCTTTCTCAAGTGGAAGAAGGGTCAAGGCACACGGGGAGCACCAAGGGAGGACTGGAAAAAAGGAAGAAAGAGGAATTAAGATGTGTCATGTATCGTACAAACTCCCCACACGAAATCTTAAAAACATTATATATCACAAACATATACTAATAGAAAAATTTAAGCAGAAATGAAACACAACAACATTTGTGTCATGCAGTAAAAATCATGCTTAGAGGAAAATATACAGCATTAAATGTATGTCTTAAGAACAAGGCTCTAAAATCAATAACCTAAGCTCAAGCATTTAGGAAACTATATAAAAGCTGCATTTCAAATATAAAGCAAGGGGAAGCAAAGAGATGAAAATTAGAGCAGACATCAACAAAATTTAAAACATGAAAGTAACAGATATGTTCAGTGAAATGAAAGACTGGATCAGTGAAATAATCATAGACTAGACAAGCTTCCAGCTAAGTTAACAGAAAAAAAGAGAGAAGATACAAATTAAAAATGAACAGAGACATTACAATTGATCCCTAGATATTAAGAGGAAAATAAAACTATGAATAACCCTCTCGCAGTTTGTGTCCAGATGTCTCCCTAAGGCTCATGTTCCTTTAGGTGGGGCGTCTTCGTAGGTGGCTCAATGTTGAGTGTGTGACGCTGGTATGAAGGCTGTGTGATTACTAAATCAGTACAAGGATTGGTTCGGCGATGCTCCAGTCCAGTAGTCTGGATAAGATACAGAGACAGAAAGATGATATTGAGGTTCCCTCCTTGTCTTTGCTACTGTGTGTGCACCAAACTATCTCTCTTTGGTGATGTCTCTCTGTCGTCTACCCTGCCTTGAAGCCAGCCAATTAAGGACTGAAACCTCTACAAACTGTGAGCTAAATAAACTTTCTTCCCTTTATCTTTGGGTATCAAGTGGTGGGGTACCACATCTGATTATCACAACCCAGGCGTCTGAGGGGGCCTAAAGAAAGCTAAAGACACAACCCCTCTAGTTAGTGTGGGCACACAACGAGGCCTCATGATAAAATAATCAATCAACATAGACAATCACACCTGCACCCTATGACCCCACAGGGTCACCAAGGGGCCTTGTCTCTCTGTGTCTCAGTTAGCTGGTAAAAACTACTGTTATTGCCTGAACAAGAAAACATATAGTTGTTTCTTCTGCTTTTGCTGTAGTAATAAAGAAAAACTGCTCTGGAGCTCTGACTGGCCTGCTATGGCTGTCACTGATCTTGTCTCTGCATCCTATTCTTCATTAGAAAATTCACTCCATCATTGTCAGACTACATAAACCAAACAAACTTCTCCCCGGGTGCCCTCCAGGGAGATTCTGCCTTGACACGAATATTATGTCTTAGCCAGAGAGAAGAGTAAGAGAGTCTCATACCTGAGAAGCGGGGTCATTACTGTGACATTACTTGGCCATTTGGCCCAAGAGCCTTTAGAAATGGCATGTGGGAAGGAGAAGAGTTAGGAAAGGTCTGGAGATGACATCTGAGAAAGTAGAGCTGGCACACCTGAGGCTGAACTAGATGGAAGATTCCTGTCGGAGCTTAGTAGACTGGAAAGCTGGTAAAAATCCAGCTCAGGAAGTTTCTGGTGCAAAAAAGAACTACACTGACTGCTGGACTCCTGATGATGTGTGCTATGGTTTGGCAGAGTTTGCCTGTACTTTGCTCAGGTTCAGAGACTTTCTGCCCCTTTTATCCTATCCAGACTGCTTAGGTTAGGAACACTCACACCCTTAATCATAGTGCTCTTGATCCTGGCTTTGCAACATGACTCAGTTACGTACACCCTAGATCCAACAGTCTCTGAAAAAAGTCCTACTCGCAACCACATAAGGGAGACATCTAAACACAAGCCATAACATTCTATCCCTGCTCCCCCAAATATGCACATCCCTTTATGCCAAAAGCATTTAATCCCTCTCCAAAAATGGCTGAAGTCTAAAGAGCTTAAGCATGACTGAAACACCCAAGTCCAAAGCCCATTCTGGGATTTAAGACAAACTCTTAGCTGTAAGCCTCTGTACAAATGAAAAGCAGTTTAAATACTTCCAACATTCAATCATACAAAATAGATATTTTCATTCCAAAAGGTACAAAAAGAGGGATACAAAAGAATGGAACCAAAGTAAGTCTGAAATCCAGCATGGCAGACATTAAATTCTACAGTTCCTCTTTCAGTGTCCGAGGCAGTCTGTGGTCGGTTCTGAACTCCAAAGGGCTTGGTGGCTGCACTCCTACGGCACTTTTGTGGTTGTAGCTCCCATAGTTTCTCTCTGGGTTGGCTCTTCTTCCTCCTCACAGTTTTCCTCAGGAATGCCCTTGGCTTCCCCAAACTTCTGGAGTCTCCATTGCACCTTTGGCTTCATACTAGCAACTTCAGACACTGCCATCTCAGGGGCACACTCCCTGGCCCCCCACACTTTCTTCTGAAACCTGACTTCACATTTCTTCCACTCTGTATGCACTTAAACCCAGCACAACTTGGATGCTGGCAGGATCTGCTGCCAGCTGGACCAGTAAGCAGAGTTCTTTCTCTCTTTGCTGTAAGGGCTAAGTGTGATCCCTGAGCATTATGAATCCAACACTGAGGAACGAATGCTCTGGGGCTCTACCATTCTGGAACATGGTGTTCTGGGCTTTCTTCTCAGAGCATGTTGGTGAGAAGGTTCTTCTCACCTTTACCATGTTGAGGCTGCAAAGGATAGAGAAGTCCTGCTGCTTCCTGAGATCCCTTCAGACCATCTTTTCTGTTCTCAGCAGTCGAGATCTCTGCCTTATATTTACAATCTACAGCTTGACAAGAGCTTTTCTGGCCAGATTCAGAATGTTTTAAATCATTCTTCTGGCCTCTCTGCTCCTAATACTCAACATAAATCTGAATGAAAACTCCCAACAGTAGCCATGCCACCACCTCAACATTAGGCAGACTTGAAATTTCTTTGGCCAGGTTAGATAGCCTTTTGCTCTTAATCTTGTCTGAGACAGTCTCTGGGCAGGAACAAAAGGTAGACAAGCTCTTTACCATAATGCACCTCATCTGGAGTCCAACACCCAGTGTCTTCCTTCTTCCTAGCAGAAATTACCCGAACCTGGTCTTTACTGGCAGAATTTCTATGAGCACTAGGGTCCTCTGGGCTCTGACCAGAATCTCTCAGGAATACCAGCTCTACCTTTTTAGATGGCATCTCCAGAACTTTCCTAACTCTTCCTTTTCACACAAGCCAGTTCCAATGATTCCTGCATCACATGGTCAGAACAATAATCCCACTTCTTTGGTATTAAATTTCTGTCTTACTTTTTTCATTGAATTCTTTATGAGTATATTCTTTATATACATATCGTGATCACAATCCACTCTAAGAATTTGTACCAGTATATGACAGGACTTAATTCTCATGTTTTCCCATTCCCTTACCCACCCTGAAACTCCCCCACCCCCAATATACATATGCTTTGTTTCCTAGTTAGTTATATCATTGCTAAGACAAAATATCTAACACTCAAAGATAAAGAGGAAAGATTTATTTCACTCACAGTTTGAAAAGGTTTCAGTTCTTGGCTGGTTCCGAGAAAGGGTGCCTTGGCAGAGAGGAAACACAGAGGAGAACACTTCATGGCGGCCAGAAGATGGTAACAAAGCAATGACAGACCTGAATAGCATCCTTTTGCTCTTTAATGGTGTGAAGACTACTCAGGGCAGGTAGTGCTCATTGCCTAAATCCTAGTGCCCTTGAACCTCCCATTGTGCCATGAATCAACCACACACACTCATCACCTCTGAAAAAGGTCCACTCATGACCACATGAGTCTTCAGGATTACAGCTGAACAAAAGTCATAACAAATATTTTAGATAAAGTTAAAAATCCTGGAGAGACAGAAGCTACCAAACCACACCAGGAGAGATCATCTAAATCCTCTAATGTCATTAAAGAAAATAACTCAGTAATTAATAACTTTATATAAGCCAATGCCTCATATAAAATATGCATCAATAGTAAAATTCCTGCAAAATAATAGAACCAAATAATGCATTAAAAGGATTTTTATAACACAACCAAGTATAATTTATTCTAGTTATGCCAGACTGGTTCAACAGTGTAAATCAATCAACATAATCTCTCACATCAACTTTCTAAAAAAGAAAGAGCAGATGACCAAAATCCAAAACATATCCATTAAAAAAATTCTCAGTAAGCTCAGAACAGAGAGAAATTTTCCATTCTTGGTGGAAAATATCTATGAAGAATCTGCAAACAACAAACCTAACGGTGAGAAAATAGATGCTTTCTCACCAAAATTGGAGATAACACCAGACTGTCCCTTCTCACCACTGCTGTTCCACACTGTACTGAGATGTCTTCCTAAGCAATAAGGTAAGAAAGAGAAAAACTATAAAGCTATCCTTGTTCACAGGTGATATTATTATCTACATAGACTACGCAGAAAATGCAAACAACAACCTAGGTCTCTGGGAGCAGCTGAGGTTCAGTGGTAGAATATGTATAAGACTGCAGACCTCAGCACCATAAAACAATACATAAAAGGTAATGAACCCCTAGGATTAGTAATTGATTATAACTGGACTATTTGCTGCTGTGCTTGTTGTCTCAAACATTTATGAGCCCAACTAAACTGTGAGACAATGTTGAACAATTCCCAATATCCAAATAGAGGAAATCTCTACAAGATACTAGTGCTTTTAAAAAATATACAAGATCATCAAATTCAGGCAAAGTCAGAACCTGCAACAATCAGGAGAAGTCTAAGGAAATATGACTAAAAAAATACAATATACCACTCCAGGTGTCACAGAAAGTGGACAGTGGGGAAAATGAAAAAGTCTGAATAGGGCAGAGGCTTTAATTACCTTTGTAATAAAGTATGAATATCTATTCATTAGTTATAGTTAATGTATTATTTTAAAATAATATTAGGCTAAACGATATAGGATATATGGGAACTCACTCTACTGTGTAAAATAATTGCTTGAATTCAAACTATGAACAACTCAGAGTTTGTTTAAAAATATATAGAAATAGCTACTTTTCTCTCAGTAACATAAGTAAGATTTGTGTGGATTTTTAAAACTCTAATAACACCCAGTCTCAATGAGGAACATTCAGACCTTGTGACACAACCACTTTCCAGTATAAACCTCTTAATGTATTTTTGCCCCAGTAATGAAAACATGACTACAAGAAGGCTTGTGCAAGATTTTCACAGCACTTTGTGCATAACGGTCAAGAAGTGTAAACCAATGTCCATGCACATGAATAAGCACTTGTGACATAATCATATCACAGATAGCGCTTACCATTTAAAAAGACTGAACTACTTACATTTCCAGTAATGTGAGAGTCTCAAGATGTTACACTGAGCAAAAAGCCAGACATAAGAGTACACACCATCGGACTCCAGTTATATGGCCTCTTTTATGCTGAAGCAGGGCACAGAAATGCAGTGACCCAACAGGAGTGAGGGTTACATCAGTACATGCATCTGACAGAGTTCATTGCATGAACTGTACTTTTAATATGCACACACTTGCGTGATATAAATCTTACTTTTAGAAAAAAGCTGTGTGGGCTACGGATGTAGCTGAGTAGTAGAGCAGTTCGCTACTATGCGCAGGGTTCTGAGCTCCGTCTCCACCACAGTGAAATAAAAAGAGAAAACGTATCAATGTTCATGTACGCACTGGAGCTCAGCCCTTGGAATAAGTAGCCTATGACTCTATTTTCTTTGTCTCCTTAATGTCACAGTTGCCTTCAAACGTCTTAGGTTAAACGCTAGTTATTTCAGATCAAATGATGAATGTAAAATTCAACAATGAGAACTTCTTAACATTTGCTACAAACCAAACCGACCCCATTTGCTATGGATCATCATCCTATTTTACAGATGTGTAAACTGGAGCTCGGAAACAAGGTAAAAAGCTAAAGTTCTCACTGATTTCCAATATCTCCTAGCCAGGCAGGGAGTAGCAGGAGCGGAAATCAAGGACAATGCAACTGAGTGTTGAATTCGGAAACCCAGGGCGAAGGACACAAAAAATGGACCCTGGGTCTTCTACTACCTTGGTGTAAGAAATCCAACCAGCTCAGCGAAGGAAGTATTTTTCTGACCCAAAATTCAAGGAATATAAAACTGAACCCCTCGGAGGCTTACATAAGACCCATGGGATGATCTCTGGCCCTGGGGATTCAGTATATAGCAGTAGTGTGGCACATCCGGGCACGTTTTTATCCTGCAACCCATGCTAATTCTGAGCCTCTAAGAACTGAGAACCTGCCGGGGCGGCTTTGCCCGCCCAACACTAACGCTGTCCATGCAGCCTTCCCGCCCCTCTGGTCCCACACACTCTGCTTCCGTTATTGGAGCCTGAATTAATTAGCCTATTAGTAATCATAGTCATTGAACTATTTGTTGTGAGTTCATCCGATCTGCTATTGAGGAAAATAAACATCTTGGTTTATCCGTGACATGTGTTCCCAAGACATGCTTCACTTAGCACCCAGCTGTAAATGGGAATAAAATTGAGAAGAGAAATTTCCATAGACAAATGTTTTGGCTAACTGTCTCCTTTGGCATTTCAACTGAAATCTTCGCTTTGAAAAATATAGCTGCCATTTGAACCAAGATTTCTTTAGTTTATTCCACTTCCAATTAGTGGCTCAGCTCTGCGCTGGCATTTCTCTCCCAGCAGCTGCAGTGGAATCACTAGGCCAAATGCTGCCTCCCCCATTTGCCCACGTGCCACTTATGCTGACAGACCCCAGTGCCAGGGGGCAGGCACTGCCCCAGAACATCCTCCGCCCTATTCATTAATGCTTCTGTGAGCCCACGGCAACGGCACTAAAAAGTTTTCCGAAAAACATAAGCTGTTTATAGCTCACATTAGAGGGTCTTTTAACAAATAAAGACATTGTTAAAGCAATCGAACAACTGCAATGAAGAGAAAAAAATATTCTCTTTTCCCTGACCTTAGGAAATCATATCTTGTAGTAAGCATAGTCATATTTCAGGAAATTTTGCAGTTTTCTTTTAGAACATGCAATGAATCTATTTAGTAAGTACCTTTGAACTAGGGATTCAGTACTGTGTTCAGACCAGTTGCAAATCAAAAGTAGAAGTTATTCTTTCTTTTTATACCTTGAGATACTTGCATTGATTGGATTTTTTTTAACCAAACTGCACAGAGATCTATAAAGGGCAGTGGATATACCTTTAAGCCCAAGCACCTGACACATAGTTCTTTCCCTCAGATGACATTTTCTGCAACATGTGAGTCTGAAGTTCATTTCAGAGGGTTAAGTTAATGACTGGAGAATAGTACTGTAATATTAGAGTAGGGAGTCGGTGCAGTTTTCTCTTAGGATGTGATAGTGTATACCTACATTCGGTAACCTGGGTTCTCTATGGTTTCATCCAATATGATAGTCACTACCCATGTGCAGTTTAATTCATTAAAATTTTAAAATCCAGTCCCTGAGTAGCACTGGCTACATTTCCCATGCTTTGATAGCAGAGGACAGAACATTTCCATCAGGATGAGAAGTCCTATTCATCAGGCTTGTTCCACTGGAGTGAAAAGACCCCTGGAGACAAGGAGGCAGGTAATTCTGGTACTGTTGAGTTCATGGTGCTTCCATCATAGATTGTCCCCTCAATGCATGATAAAGGCTTTTGGTCTCACTGCAAAATCTGTAATATGTAGTTGAGGCTAAGGGATGGGCTCCTACTTGTCACAGTACCAACAAGGCCATATCTACCACCATGTTCAGTAGGGAAGCCATATTGAAAATCTGAATTTTGACCTCAGAAAGCTTTCCATTCAAGACTCCTGAGTCTAACTTGCCTTTCTTCTCCACACTCAGTTAGTGTTCCTGCCTTTATCAGCCTCCTTCTGTCTTTACTTTTTCTCTTGCTTGCCCATCAGTGAAAGAACTCATTTATGGCCTGTGACTAAATGACTTAACATGAGACGACCTGTTGCTAGGTTTGAAAACAAAAGTGTTGATGTCATATGCTTCCTCTTGAATGGCTTCTTTGCATAGTGCTATAAAAACATTTCTATTTCCCTTGTAGGGACTAATGGCTTCCACCACATTACAGAGAATTCTTTTGCTACGCAGTAATGTCTTGCCAGACCAATGAACTGGTAACTGTCCAAGCTTATCAAAATGCAAGTGTGGTGTCAAGACAGCAGCCAGACTTCTAGAAAGACTTCTGTAATTAACAGTGGCTGAGAGATGAGCTTGAAAGGATAAAATGTTGTCCCTCAGTCAGATAAGCAAGTGGAACTTTACAAATACATATTCCCGTTGTCCTATTCTCCTCTGTTGCCAATGGGCAGCCAAAAAGCCAGCAGGGTTCTTTCAAAGGCTGTCTTTCCATTACAACTTCAGTGGCATTGGCAATAAAAGGTGAGACAGAAGGGCATGCAAAATGGAGCTGAATGCCACCCTGCAACCAAGTTCATTATGCTGAGAACGTACTTGTTGCTATGCTAATGGGAAAGGATTTTATTTCTCTGACTATTTAAAAATTTCCAGCACAAATGAGGCAGTGTAGTGAGGCTGTTACATCATGTAGCTTTCTGAAAATGCTGGTGGCTTCTCTCCATTTACACCTCCTCCTCTTGCACATGGTGAGAGGATGCTTTTGCTTTTCACAAAGTGGTCCCATTTGCTTGGAAAACATCATGGGACTCAATCAAAATTTATAACCAGCCAGACTTCATCAGGACTCAATAAGAAGAAAGATACCTGGCCAACTTCCAAGCATGTTCTTCAAGTCTTCATTCTTCCACCTCTCACTCTTAGAGAGCTGGTCCTCCAGCTTGTGAGGAAGAAAAATAGACTACACAGCTGAAAAAGAAGAACTCAAGAGGAAAAGTTCAGTTTAGGTTATTTTTTCCTAAACTAAACTGAGTTCCACTGTGCAAAGATGACAAAGCTGGAGAAAGTGGAAGAGGATGAAAAGAGGAGTCTTGTGTTGGAGAAATTCATCATTCTGTGATGATAAGGTTAAAAGCACATGGCAGTCATAATGTACCTGAAATGAAGCCCACTCAAGGCCAATGCGTGCCAGTGTGTGCCTCCCAGATCCACCCTGCCACTTTCCTTAATCACTACAACTCTTCATCATGGTCGTCATCTTCTCCTAACTGGATCTGTAACCCTCTCCTACTGAAAGATGAACAAACTCCCAACCACCTAACCAAGGGTATGGTGAACCAATAGAAAAAAGACAAGACAAGGTCTTCACAAGTCAATGGAGAACCTAGGACAGTCAAAGCATTTATCAGACTAAGACATCATCTCCTGGAGCTGCCACTACTTATCAGTTATGCAGCTTCCAGAAGAGGTGAGGGGCTGTGCAGGGAACAGTGAGGGACACAGCACTGATGCGCACAGGGTCCTAGCAACAAGGAAAAGGAACATTCCAGCAAGAACATCTCATAAGTTAATGGGAAATGTGTTTCTTCTCATGGACTGATTTTGCCCAATGGGAGTTTTCTAAATGATTTGTGCTACCCTCAGCTGCACTACTGTCTCAATATCCAAGACCTCATAGCTTCATGGATCATTGAGACCTCTGCTGTGACCACTGGTGTGGGGAGCTGTTCATTTTCCACACACCAACTGCTGGATCTTCAGACAAGCTACTGTGGGCTGATAGGCAGACTCAGACTTTTAACATGAAAAGGCACTTTATGAATTTGCAGCTTGCTCAGGGTCAGTCTCCATCTCTCTCCCAACTTAGGAAGCTATAGCTGCTCTCACTTACCTCCAAGTCAGTCTCTGTTCTGCAGAGGATGGTCCACATTGAAATGTTCTATGCCATTCTTAGGATTCCTATAAAATGAGATTTCTTAGCACAGCTCAAGACCTATGACTTCTAGCCTCTCCTTCTTTGACAAAGAATCATCAGCTGCCACACAGGCCTCCTGAGCCTGGCTTTCTGCTGGTCCTCCCCAAGCGCTGCACTGCATCCAGTGCACAGGATATCTCTTCTCTACCTGGAGTCTTCCTTTCCTGTCATCACCTGTTTAACTCCAGCACACCCTTTACATCTGAGCCCAACGGGCACTTTGTCAGAGAGCGCTCCCTCACCTCCATTATATGCCCCTTCTCCTCCTCTCCTGTCACTGTTATCAGCCTTCCATTCTCACATGCACCATGAGCACATTGGGTGGGTGGGGTTTTTTTCCTACCATCTGCAAGAGGTCAGGGAACAGGTTTCTCCTGCTGACATTCTGAGGGTTTTACCTAACACTTGGTAGCACCTCGAAAATACCTGAGGAATTAAAAAATAATAAAAGAAAAAAGAAAAAATACAAAGGAAAAGGAAGAAGTGACAAAGGGGAGAAAGAAAATGAGGATAAGGAAAGGAACATACTAAGACATCATAAAATATATTCTCAGAAGTCTAAGAGCTGTTCCGTGACCCTGTTGACAGGATCTTCTTGATAAGTAATTCTGTATTTACAGTTTACTGAAAGTTGACGGTAAAGACTAAGTGACAGATAATTAGAATTCTCCCCTGGCTGCTGAAGGATACATGTGTGCAGCATTAGTGCAGGGCAGGGGGGCTGTGACTTCCTTACCTCAGTTTGGTGGCTTTGCACTGAAATAAACTACACTTAGTGTGGGCTAAGAGAACAGGGCCAAAGGCCACTGTCAGATCTCTCCTCTGAGATGACGGGCCTTGCTTCGGTTCCTTTCATCAGATATTGGAAGCCAAAGGATGCAGTAGAAGGTCTCTGCCAACCCCTCTGGCCCCCAATTACATTATGCAAATGCTATTGGTGAGCTCACCAAAGGACCACACACAGAGTGTTCAAAGGTATGTTTCCAAAAATGAGGCGCAGAGCAATAGTGTCTCTATAGTTACAGTCTGAGGTTGTGGAAATTTTAGCTCACCAAATAAGATAAGTAGTATGTGAAAGAGCTCAATCCTTTGCATGCTACATTATAACATAGTACTTGTTTATCAATTTTCAAACTATTATGTGTCATACAGCGATATTTTGCCTGATGTTTGCTGAGCTGACATGATAGTAGCTCCTGGGACAGTGGTGTAAGTTTGGCCCAGATCGCTGTTTAAAAGACTGTGTCCACTTCCAATCCCACCTTTGGGATGTATCCTCATGGTTGTAGCTCCCTGGCAGAGTTAGTGACACTATGCTCCCAATAAGATAGACGATAGCCTTACTTTACCTAAATACTCTACTGGATATCACATTTCTGCATTGCACAGTTGTCATTTTTGAATTGTCTGACCTCTACAATGATCAATAAAGTTCTAATTCACAATACATAAGCCATCATTAATCTTCCTTACTACAGTCCATAGCTAAGGGGGAAAAATGAGTAAAAATATTTTACCTAAATACTTTCCATATATTCCATTTTAATTCCCACATTCAAAGAAAGCAAAAGATTGGATTAAATGAATGATTGTATAAGCAGAATTGTCAAGGCCGGGGAAGGATTCTAACATTACATTCTCGAAATTTAGTTCATAATTTTATCTTAAAAAATTAAAACAGAGAGGTTTGGTTTGTTTACATGACTCTTAAATGGTTAATTATAGTATAAAACTATGATTTTGCATATTAAAATAGAAAAAAAATCCTTAGAGACACATATAATCATTTAGATCTAGTAGTACAGTGTTTATTCATTCATTTTTAGTTCATTAAAGTGTAAATTAGATTTGATTTGCTTGCTCTGATTGGCTTAATTGCCCCAGTTACAGCTGAAGTACAAATAAAATTGTAATAAATTGAACAGATGTTTAACCTACTCTACCAAGATCTTTAATAGTCAATTCCAATTGCAATTTACATTCAACAATTTAACAAGACCCTTAGGAAACATATTTGATTATTGAAACAAGCTGTTTGGTTCTGTTTGCAGTGGAAACAAGACCACAGAGTCACATGCTTTGGCCTAGGGCAATTTTTAGTATCTCATTTTATCAGTTTGGAAAAATGATTTATATATGTTGTAGTTCCAAGGGAATAGATTTGACACAGGACACAAAAATTTATAGGAAAATCTTATAATATTCACCCCAGAAGACAAATGCAGAAGCATACAAGAGCTCTGTGTACGTACTAATGAGCCAAAAAACCCAGTTGAGGGCCTGGATCCAACAGCAATGTCCTGCATGAATCCAGCTAGTGGTCTAGAGCCCACCACACTGTCTCATGCAAGTCTGTAGCAATGATCTGCACTAGGATGCCCTAAAAGCTGACGGTGGAAGCTGGAAAGTCTGCACTGGCGGGGTGCAGGATCTGTGCCGCTAGTCTGAGGGATCTGCTTGGAGCCAGGAAGCAATGCTCGAGGCGAAGACTAGGGCTTCCCCACAGAAAACACCAGCCATCCCCCATGACGGAGAGGACTCCATCTCCTCTGACAACGTGAGTTCCATCAGGAAAATGAGCCACTACAAAGCTTCTCCTGGGAAATCAGGAGCATATAGTCTTTCCCCTTCGGTTCTCCTTTTATGCCAATGGCAGCAATTCTCAGGTGGCTCCGCCATGCCCAGAACCACGCTGATTCAGTTCAGCTGGGTATTCCTGCTCAATTAATCCTCCACAACATAGTATATGTAAAGTGTCACATAAATATCATATATAAATATATATACATATACATAATTTATAAATATATAACCATTGCATGACTATAGAAATTTGTCTGCCAGCCTCAAACATTGAGGGGATATTTTACAGAATTAGAAAATATTTTATTAAAAAATAAATCCTACTGCGTTTCCTTCAAGCATATTCACCTACAGCCTTCTCAACAGCCAATGGGAGAAACTCATCTTTATTAAAGCATGAGCTAGAAAACAACCAGTGCCATTATTGCACTTTGCATGTCATTTGCTTCATGTCTATACAGAAATGAAATATTCTTCTGACCAAAAACAGTGCAGGGAAGATCACTAATGTTCTTTGCAATCTTTGCACTTTAACAGAATGTGTCTGTGAAGATAATAGTATAACAGTCATGCGTACTGCTTGTAAGAGCACTTGGCATCAACTGACACATGTAGCTCTAGTATTCCCTCCAAATGGAATTTAGGATAGATTGTATATCTAGTTTTACAACTTATAATGTAAACTTCCAAAGAGATTTCTTGCTGTTGTACCCTAAAGCCATGTTTAGTTAATGGCAGAGTTAGTTTACTGAAAAATGAAGCTTGAATTACGGATATAGAGTCACAGAATGGCAAACTGAGCATTCAGTAAGGATCAGCTAATCCCGGGGCCAAAACTCAAATGTGTACAGGAGTTAGAGAAGGAGTTTCTGTGAGTGAAGCTGCCAGACAGGGAAGGAGAGCACACAGCTACTCTCAGGGTGACATGTAGCTTCGGTTAATTATTGCTATGGCAGGATGTAGGCCGGCAATGATAGAGCATGTCTGCTTGTTTACTAAATAGCCAGAAATCCAGATTTTTATGAGACATCTATTGATTTAAAAGTATTTGCATCTACTTCAAATTTTTTTCAATAAATTTTATGCAAAAAAAACCCGTAACAAAAAAATCTGTGAACCAAGCATATCCACAATCTGTGCATTGCTCTTTACTCATTTATCTAGCCAGCCTCAACATTTTACAGTCAATAAACATCACAAGCTCAGTGACAAAAGAAAAAGACTAGAACTCCTCGACTAGATAGGAAAAAAAATCATCCATTCTGGGATCGAGTCTCAATTATAATGAAACCCAGTTGTACAACCTTGGGCAAATTACCTCATCTCTCTTACCCTCTGCTTCTCCATATGTGAAACAGGCACAGTGCAATGGTGTATCTATAAAACGTTGCCCAGTTTTCTCACATATTTGGAAGGTGATTGGCTCATGGGGCCTTTGCTCATGACTGGACCTTCATGATGAGTTCAGTAGCTGAGGAGGATGTCAGGGGGTGGAGTCACTGGTAACATGACTTGGAAGGTATATTCTTATCCCCAGCTTCTTCTTTACTCTGCTTCCTTTCAGCCATGGGTCAAACGTCCTTCCTCTACCACGTCGCTCTGAGGTGCGTTTCTTCCTCAGAGCCATGGACTGGTTGGAAAGCCTTTAGAAATGGCTATGGGAGGAGTTTGGAAAAGTCTGGAGATGTCAGGCAGAGAAGCCCTAAATGCTGTAAGTCAAGATTGATTGGAGACTCTTGTCAGAAGTCAGAAGAGAAGAATAGAAACAGCACTGCAGACAGGTAATGGCAGACTCAGGAGTTTTCAATCAGGAATAAGGAATTTATTGGCAGTTTGATTAGAGACCTTGTATTTTACACAGTGCCAGAAAATCTGTCTTCACTTTGTTCATGTCTTAGACTTTGGGGGAGATAGAGATGAGTGGTACCCTAAATAACTTGGCAAGGGAAAGTTCAAAGCAGTTCAATATTTATTTTTTATTCAAATCTTTATTGGTACATTGTGAATACACATCATCATTGCATTCAACATTAAGAGTTTGTACCAGAATATGACATGACTTGATTCTCATTTTTCCCCTTCCCCCACCCACCCTGCAATCTACCACCTCTTACATATATAAGCTTTGTTTCCTTTTTTAAAAATTACTATAACATTCATTTTCTCCTCATTATTTAGGCCATGGTCTGGTTAATGGTATTCTTAGCCAGATCTACAGTGAAATTCAAAAGCAAATGGCAGACATAGAAAATTTAGTGTTATCAAAAAGGAAACCTCTGCAAAATTGAGGCAAAGGAAACGAGGGTTGCTAAAATGATTACCATTAGAAAGAACCTAACTACTTTCCATCAGGCCAATGGAAAATACAGCTTGACAACATCTCATGAATCAGTAAGACCTCAGTCTTTTCTGGTTTAAGGGTGTAAAAGAATAAAACTCAATGGAGTAGAGACCTGAAACAGCTACTTAAGTAGAGTCATCAAGGGAATTGGTGTCCTGGGACTCCTTTCTGTGTGCTTAAACATCCAGGCACTCAGAGTCTGTGGCAGTCATGATCCCAGAGGGCTTAGCTACTTCTTTGGCTGGTGGTGGACTTCAGAGCCTTCCACATGATGCTGATTCTACAGTCATGCAGAATGCAAGCATTGTGGTGGCCTGGAGGCTTCCCCTAGATTTCAGGGAAGGCCTCAAAGGCCAGGCTGTGCTCCCCAAGAGAACACTGTGAGAATGAAGCTACAAGATTTAATGTTCCCCTTGATGTGCTCTGATCTTCCTTCATTCTGATTCTTTTCTATTTCCTGTCCCTCTCTTTTGGAATGAGAATATTAACCCTGTGCCATTATAACTTAGAAGCATTTAACATTCCTTCTGATTCTTACAGAAGCTTATGGATAAGAGCTTGCCTTGAGTCTCAGAAGAAAATGAGGAGCTGGACTTTTTAGCAATACAGTAATTATTAAGGCTTTGGTGATTCTTAGATGTGAACTCAATACTTTCTGCATATTGAGATTAACATGAGACTTTTGAGGGCCTGGAGAAGAATGTTATGGTTTATATCTAAAATTTATCCCAGTGTTCCCTTGTGTTGTGGAAGTGATCATATCACGGGGGCACTGAACTCATCAGTGAATTCATTGATTCATGTGTTCAGCCGCCATAAGGAGGTAAGACTGTTGGAGATGGGTTTGGAGGTGGGTCACTGGTGATGTGACCGGGAATGGTTATTCTTGCATCTGGTTCCTCTATTCATTCTCTCCTTCCTGGCTGCCATGAGGTGAGCATCTGTCCACCGCCACTCACCTCCACCATGCAGTTTCTGCTGTGGGACCCCTGGAAACAGTGAGCTAAATATACATCTCTTCCTTTAAGTTGTGAGTTTGGAGAACTTTCTCCAGCTCTGAAAAAAGTGACTAATACAGACAGTAGTAGAACCTACCAGTCAGATATGAGATAATGTGTCGAGGACATAGCAAAATGCCTAGTACCTCATAAACATCCACCCCATAAGCATTTAATGATTAGAAACTATAATCATTATCTTCATGATTATTATGTCCAATCTTCTGGAATAAAGGAAGCAATCTTCATGATAAAACCCCTTTATTACAAGGACATTTTATTGAAAATGCACAGCTATGTGCATTTTTACTGCTATGAGAGTTTACATTTCCAGCTCTGAGAGGCTAAAGAGAAATGACAAAAAGGGAAAGAGAGAGTGAAAGATATGGAAACCAATATCCTCAATACCCACTGTATTTTCAAGAGAGCAGCTCACTTTATTTTCAGTGAATTTTCCATCCTTGGCCAGAAAGTATCTCCCCTCCTCCCACTCTTCACTGTGTCTGAAATAGATCATAGTACATTCCGGAGGGGGGGGTGTTTTTTTCTTACTAGATGTTTGAGTTCAGGCTAATCACAATCCCAGAGCACACCAAAAACTGAAAAGTAAAGTCAAAATACAATGAAAAGTTTTAAGCCAACTGTTCATTTGGAAACTGTTTCATTTCATGATGTTCTTTTACTCTATCTGAATCCATGGTGACATAATGCTCACTCAACCCACCTTTATTAGAGAGGACTAGATTTTGATATCCATTATGCAAATATGACATAATTGCTCGCCATGTATAATCTACTCAAAGCCCAAAACTTATTTCACAGTTGTACCTTTCTATTCAAAGAAAGAGAAAACTTTCCAGTAAAATTACTTCTACATAAAACAGTAAATATGGTGTTTTTGTTATTTTTTCAAGTGAACAAAAAAAGATTTGAGTTACTGTCCATAAAATTTACAAAAATTAAAAAATAAGAAAGCTTTTACATGACAAAATTCTCTTCAGTGAAAGTCACTATTAGATATTGATTCAGCACAAATAATGATATGCCATAGATAAAATGGACTAAAAGTATAGACACAGGTTCAATACCTAGAAATGAAAGAAAGAAAGGTTTTCTCATTAAAGATGATTTCTAAGCATTGCAGCACTTCTGCAAAAAATAGCCCATAAATTTTAGAGTATTTTCTGTGGTTCTTCAAGCAGTTCCCTCTGATTTTATTGCATAATGAAGTAAACCAATAATGTCAGGTAGAAAGTGACACTGAAGGACAGAGTGGTTGGCATTATGTGATGGGTAACTCCAAAGAAGGCTCTGTTAGCCTGCATTAGTAAAGAAGCACATATTTGCCTGGTAGTCCACAAGGACTAGTCTAAATATAGAGCAATAGAAGAGGAAAATTATATCCCTCTCAATAAATTAAAGTTCACAAAACTTTTCCTAAACCCCCAAAGTAGAATCATTTAGGTAAATTTGAATGTATAGTATATAATTATATAGTAATAGACAGTATAATTATTATGATACTATATATAAGAAATATATAATATTTGATATATGTATAATTACTGATAAAGTAATTAAATTGACCTCTTTTGGAAAATTATTATAGAATACATCAGATCCAAGATACTGTATCAGTGAAAACACTATTAAGAACCCTCAAATTGTGCTCAGTATTTTAGGAAACTTCTGCTTACAAAGTTTCCCACATAGGCCAGATCCAGAGGATGCGAGTCCTTCCTGTTAATTGGGAGGAGTCTTCCTACAAAATATTCCCTTTGGGTTTAAGGCAAAGCATTCCAGCGCTTCATCACCTTCCCTTTGTTCTGAAATCTATGGTAAACTGACCATTCTCAGGATTCTACTACCACTTCAATATGGGAACTATTAAAAAGTTCTGTTAAAATGTTTTTCTACCTCTTATCTCACAAAGAGCTCTCCTCTAATTTATTTGGAAATGTGGGGACTCCAGACTGACAGACAACACTGTGCTTCTGTGGCTAATGAGACATTTAATGATTCCCAGATATCCCCCACTGACCAGGTAACCCTCTACCCCTCCCCTCTAGATGCCCACCCGGATGCTGATGTGAAGTTGGACGTATGGCACATCTCTGAGTGAAGTTTTAAAGCTAGTGGTTATGAAAAGACACACGAGGAGCCACTGTGAATGCTATTGTATGAATTACCAGAGGAACTATTATGCATCAAAATGCATATTAAAATTTTCAGTTCCTCACCCATTAAGGAGCTAATCATAAATTCCTCCCACCTGGAATGAGCATACAACTTCTGAGGTATCTGAAGCTTCTTCACACAGAAATCTACAGAGATCGGCATGGGCATGTGTTTGGGGAAGTATATGACCACATGTACAAGTAGTGGGAAGGCTTCCTGGGTGGCTGGCACTTCTGCTGTAGTCAGTGCATTTGTAACAGCAAATCTGCCACACAGAAAGAGACCAGACTCAATAACTGAGATGACCATGTTATTTTCCTATGGGAGATGCAACAAATTACCATTCATTGTATGGCTTCAAGCGTGACACGTTACCTTAGAGTTCTAGAGACAGAGATCTCACTGGACTAAGGTCAAGGTGTCAGAAGAGCTTGTTCCCTCTGCAGGATCAAGGTAAGAATGCATTTCTCTGGGCTTTCCAGCTTCTAGAGGCTACTTGCATTCCATAACCCCTGGACCATTGCTATACTGAAAACAGGAATATAACATCTTCAAAGCTCTCTCTCTTTCTGTGCCACCCTAAGAATCCTTGCAAGAATATTGAGCCTACCCAAATAACCAATCTTTTTCAAGATTACGAATTGAATTATTTATGCAAATCACTTTTTTTTACTATGCAATGTAAAATGTGTGCAGATGGAAGAGACTGGGAAAAAATGACATCTCTGGAGGTCCATTATTCTGCCAACCACTGTTTTGACATATACAGTACAACCAACCCTGTAAGCCAGACCACTTTTCCTGGTGTGAGTCCGTGACTAGTAAAAGTAAGTACAGCTTTGACAGCATGCTATTCAGAGGAGACAATGGGGTAGCTTTAAGTCAGTGGTCAGTTCATTATAGCCTGCATTCACTGGTGAGAGCCAAGACTTAACTTCCTCAAAGTGGAAGCCAGAAAGCCCCCAAGTCTTATCCCACCATGTGAAGACAAAGTTTTGTTCACAGAGCTTCTATCTACCCACAGTCTTGCTGAAATAAAAAGGTGATCTCTCAGAGAAGAACCTACACACCCGTAGAATCTCCCCCATTCAGAATGAGGTAGATTAGTACATATGAAATGTTTAGGGTCTATGCTAAACTAACCTCATCTTAGAATATTCACAGTCAAATAACTGTTTCCCTCCAAAAATGTTTTAGGTGGTGACATTGCAGTTCCTGAATCTTTTTCAAAGCATGAATCACAGTGCTCCCTAGCTTGGGAATAAAGTAGAGTTCTTCTAAATTCTATATAATTATTTTTACTGTAATATTTTCTTTGAGTCATATGTTCTAACTCAGTTAGGCATTTCTCATATTCTCTTCTGAATTCCTCTTTCCCTCCATTTCTTTTCATTATGAATGCCACAATGCAGAAACCATAATATGCTGTCATTCTACTGAAATTATTTCACTGAGCTTTTTTTAACTAAGATTTTTTAATCAAAAAAATGGATTTATCTTAATTCACTCATATCTAGGCCACCTTTCTTCAATCTTTATTTGCTTGCTAGAAATAGATGTGGTTTTGAAAATGATGGTGAGATCCAAGCACGCAGACTTAGTCTGTCCTTCTTAGCAAAAACACCTCTCCCTTCGCAGCAGAGCTGAGTGTGGCTACTTCCTCTGAGTCCAGAGAGGACTTTACAGTTCTAATGAGTTTCACTCTTAACCACACTTCATGAATTTAAATGGAAACCTGAAGGTCCCAGAGGAAAAACAAGTTTTTGTAAATAGGACTTCAAAATCAGGGGAACGACTTTTTAAAAGCCATTTCCGGTGAATCTAATGTATGGAAAAGCTTTTGAGTTAGACCATAGCGATATGAGCAAAGGAAAGTGGAGCCCTGAGATAATTATTTAAATTCAGATTTCTTCTTTGATCTGTCACAGTTACCCTCTTTTTTAATTTCACATTGTATTGTTTGCTAAAAAATTAAGTTGGAGTTTTTTCCAAAAATACTACCACCTTAGATATGAACTTTTAAAAATATTTTAGATACACTGCACTACTTGTCCTGAGAGTTAGCATTTGCTACTGTGCCATAAGAGTTTTATTGAGCTATAACTCCCATAACAAATCATTTACCCATTAATATAACTCAGTTCTCAATATGTTTCTCAGAGCTGTGTCACTGTCATCGTAATTTTAGATTTTGTCAAAACAAAAAACATCCACATGCAAATTCTTAATCACTTACCAGTCTAGTGACATCTCGGTTCACAAACTTAATCCACTCCATGATTCTGGAAAAGAAGCCCACTTTAGTGACCTCACCCCATGGGGAGTTCACAAATGGTAGCAAAATTTCACCCACTGCTTCTATTCTGCAGCCCAGTTGCTCACGAAAGCAAGTGTTCATAAACTGAGGTGCTACTACACTCCCTTATCCCTTAAGATCTAAGCAACCATGAATTTATCTTTGTATCTGTAGAACTGACTTTAATGGGCATTCCACATAAATCTAATAATACAATGGACATCAGTTAGGATTGGTTTCTTTCACTTAGCATAATGTCTTCAAGGTTCATTCATGCTCCAGCTTGCATTCCTACACCATCATTTTTTAATTTCCAAATAATATTCCATTATATAGGCATGCCACATTTCATTTATTTATTCATTAGTAGTTGGATATTTAGGCTGTTTACATTTCAGCTATTATTAAAGTACTGCCATAAATATTTATACACAGACTCTAAATGTAGGATTGTGTCTTCCATTCTATTAGGTATTTAACTAGGAACACAACAACTGGATTATTAGGTGAGTACATTTCTAACCTTTTAGACTATTAACGCTTTCCAAAGTAGCTTCACTGTTATATTCCCACAAGCAATGCATAAAGATTCCAGTTTCTAACCAGTGTTTATTATTTTCTTTGTTTTTCATCTCTGTTCTCCTCCTGAGTAGTAAGCAGCATTTCCTTGTGGTTTTTATTTACATTTTCTTAATGAGGTACGTTTTTCAAATCTGATTATTGGCTATGTCTATACAGATACTTTGCTATATTTTTAAAAATCTTATTTTGTTATTGACTTGTTTGAGTTCTTTATATATTCTCAGTTCGAGTCTGTTGTGATTGTGTCTGTGATTTTCACATATTTTCTCCCATTCTATATGTTATTTTTTACTTTTAGCACAATGTGTTTGAAACAAAAAATTTTTATCTTTTTTTTTTTAATTCTTCGAGACAGAGTCTCTCTTTGTACTTCAGACTGGCCCTGAGCTCACTATGTAGCCAAGGCGAGCCTCAAACTCACAGCAGCCCTCCTGCCTCTACCTCTCACGTGCTAGGATTATAGGTTTGTACCACCACACCCAGGTTTGTTGTATGTGGTTACTGGTGATTGAACCTGGGACCTTGCCCTTGCAAGGCAGGCTCTAGAATCATTGAGCTAAATACTCAGCCTCCCAAAATTTTTAATCTTGATGAAATTAAGTTTGTCTTTTTTGTTGTTGTTGCTTATGCTTCAGTGTCACATGAGAGAAACCATTGGCTAACCCATGATTCTGCTTATGTTTTCCTTTAAGCATTCGTAATAGGATTTGTAAGATTTATGATAACTGAATATTTTATTTATTTTCTGTTAATGTCTGAATAAAAATGTGACTTCATTCTTTACATAGGTCTATGAAGCTATCCCAGCAGCATTTATTGAAAATGTTATTTTCCACCCTTGAAATTGGTGGAAAGGAATAAGAAGCTTGCTCAAGAACACCGATGCTACATGGTAGAGAGATGCAGCACAGACTTCAAGTATCACATTTTTTCAACCACTGACTCCACTCCACTGAACTTCACCTGTTATCATTTGCTGTGTGAGATAATCCTGGGTCACATGCCAGGTTATACTTTCCTATTTTCAAAGCAACAACCACAAGTTTTGACAAGAATTCTCTCCGGGCCCACACGGGCTCTCAGAGACCACCTCCAGCTTGTGTGGCTCCAAAGCCCTTTTCTATGCTGCTCAGAGAGGCAGCTTCTATTTCCCACTCTTTCTTGAAATTACCACCTAACCCAACCTATTCCTACAAACTTGCCTGATCAATCAGCTTTTTGGCCTTTTCTGTTTCATACATTTGGCTATTTGATCTAATAAACACAAATAAATGAAAAACCTCACCAAAGGTGAGACACTAAGCTTCTATCATATTTCTTTTTTTAATCTTTATTGGTACATTATATATACACATCATAGTCACTTTCAGCATTGAAAATTTGTACCAGTATATGACATAATATGATTTGATTCTCATTTTTTCCCATTCCCCTCCTGGGGAATGCTAGAGAAACTCCAAAACCCCTCACTCCCTATGTACATAGGCTTTTCCTTTTTTATTACCATCACATTAATTCTCCACTCTTTACTTACCCCGACACCCCATTTCCTTTTAAAATTTTTTGATTTCACAATATCTACTATATATACTAGAATTTATTTACATCTTAATTTTCTCATACCTATCACATCCATCATATTTCTTACCTTCCATCTGGTATGTGTGGTCTCTCCCTGACTTCCCCCCTGCAAGTCAAAGCTAATTTTTAGGCTCTCTTTAACAAATGCTGAAGTGGCAACTTTAATAAAGTTCTTTGCCTTCTGAGGCATTGCATTAAATTTAGGTGGGGGTCTCTTTTGGAATAAAAATATTCTTGTTTAATGGTCTTAGCATTTATGCCTATGAATAATATAAATAAAATTAGAACCAATATAAAAGCTACAAAATAATATAATATTTCTTTATCAATTCACAATTGTTCAAAAAAATCCAAACTCTTGTATTTATTTCTATTTTTCTTGCAAACAAAATCTACTGAATTAGATGATTTTTTATCAGTGTTTCTGTGCAGAGTGTGCTGGAATTATTTCTTTTTGTATCAAAGTCAAAACATGGGTCATAAAAGTAGCTAGTGATTTACATTTTCAGTTTTCTTTTCAAAGTTTCCAGTGTATTCTAAAGTCTTCTGCGGAGCAGATAATTCCACTTTGAAAGAAGCAAACATTTTATTAAAGTGAGATTCCTGCACAGGGGGAACAACACAGAAAGCTGTGATCGGAGACGACAGTTGGTTTACTCTTACCATTTGATCACAGAATTTCTGTGCCATCTGTGGGAAGCCACACAGGCAAATGTGTCATCACTTCTAATAATGAAAAGAAAAAAACAGACAGAACATGCTGGAGAAACAGACTGCTTTAATTACCCTCTCACAATGCTCCTGGAGAATTTGGAGGAAAAGCATTGTGCATGCAAGTTATTTATACCGAGAAGGTAAGCAGTGCTGAGGAGTTTGTAAAAATCAGGATATATGCACTTGTAATTTCAGCATGTCCAGGTGGGAATACAGATAGGCATATAATCAAGGTTGTAGGAGAAGTCTTATGGAACACAGATACGCTAAGAAAATAAAGAGTGTGATTATTATCTCTAGTTCATGATTATGCCTGCACCATAGTTGTGCAGTGGGAATGAAGGAAAACATTGCAAATTCGTGAAAAGGACACGAGAAGCTGACCTGGTCAATATCTAATGGAGAAGCAGTCGTTGATCTCAACACTTAACCTTCCTTCGTTCACACCTAGAATAGTGACCAGGTTGTAACTATGTTCTTACTCCCCGTGACATAGGAGTTTTCAGAAAGTTGTGAAAACACTGCCATCTTCTTCCTTAAGAAGAAGAATGTGAGTTGTGTCTTGAACAACTAAAACAGATGGAAACTCATGACTTCATCCTTATCAACGTTGACTTCTATGACTCAGCAACAGTCTACTCAATTTTCTCCTTTTGCTCTAAGATGAATATTAGTTATATATCTTCCCTCAGTTGGCTTTATATCTCCAGTAGCCAGCCATTGGTTCCTCCCACCAGTAGAATAACCTCTAATCTCAGCAATAGGCAAATAGCTCTCTGACCCCCTCTTTAGCTGACACAGTGTGCAGGGAAGAGGGACCTGGGGGCTACAGTAATAGATGAACAGGCCCCAGATGTATGATCTAAACATGATATTAGGATTATAATACATGCTGTGGCATGGTCACATCATTGCAACCTGAAAATTCATTCTCATTCATTCAAATTTATTTATTTCTATTCTCTTGTATTCTCCTCACTCTTTTCCAAGACAATGGCCAACACTATGAGGGCAGGACCACAGACTTTTTTTTTTCCTCCTTTTTTTTTTTTTTTGGTGGGAAGGGAAGAGATTTTCGAGTTGGGAGGGGTTTGAGCTGTGTACAAGCAGCATCAGAGGTAAAAAAGAAAAAGAAATTTTGAAATAAATAATGAGACACAAAACTCAGTCAGAAGAGAATCTAAACTACAGTTCAGACCTTTCCCTAACATTATATGCTTTGAAAATAAGTTTCCACATTGCAAACCCCACAAAATGTGAAAATATACAAATATTCATGATATATGACATACAAATGTATTTGAGTATAAAATATCTCCTCCTAGATCAGTACACTGAAAATTTTTATTAGAAAGTCATCTTAGTTTTCTTTCAAAAATATTTCATTGAGCCTCCACTCAATGTGTCTCGGGACCAACACTATTCTAGACAGCAGAAGTACAATAGCAGTGTGATATTTTACCATGACAGGCAAAGCCCCTGCTTTCATGGTGATAATTAATAGGATCATGTTTGGACGATAATATCTGCTGAATATAACATAAAAATGCTAAGAGGTAACTAACTCATGGGAAGATGGGTGACAAAGATGTTAAACACTATGTCTTAGTTCAAGACTGAATGACCATGAAGCTCACCCAAATGGTGGCTTCTGAATAAACAAGTGAAGTGCAGGGCTCTGAACCACTCGGGTAGCTGGAGGGGAGCCTTTGATAAAACTCAAAAGAAGTCCAGAAATGTTTTTACTTGTTTCTCCTTGTGACCACGTGTCATCACAAGAGCCTCGTTTTCTTTTTAATTTCTTAATAAGTGTAATCTATCAACACGTAACTGTTATCATGACATGTTTGGCATGAGGATTAAATACATATTCAAGGATGCATTAAATTTTAACTACATTTTAGACATTGAAAAACATAAAAACCTGGCTTTTGATATTTGGTGGTTTGTATTGGATGCTTCAAAAAAATATCAACAGGTTTCAGACTCCTATTGACAAGTGCGTTTCTGTATACAACGTGTTGTGAGGACGAACGTCTTAGTTCTCAATAAGTATAAAATCAGACTGGAAATGATCATTAATATGGCTTCTTGGGAACACTGGGTTTTGAAGTATTGGTTTTATCTTGAAGTTCAACATAAGATATTTAGTCATAAGTATGATTAATGGCTCTTAGGAGCTTGTGATGAGGTAAACTTATAAGCTTAGCATCACTTATATCTCCCTATTAACTTATTGAAGTTCAAAATCAAGTTTCCTTATATTTCACAGAATTCATCGAATCTCTTATGGACTTAAATTAAACATTATATAACCTACAATAAACACAGAGAATTAATGCTTAGACCGGTTACTAACTCCCACAAGGTATGCAGCCTGTCTCACTGAGCAATAACACTGACACTATTGACTCTAGGTCATGGTTACCGATCTTCAATAACCACCTCTCATGATCCTCCATCCAGCCTGGGTACCTCTCCAGTGAGCAAGGAAGAAAAGGTTTTGATAATTATTTTACTGCTTGACAGCTTAAATAATTATTTTCTTGCTGGATAGACACCATACTGTCTTTAACACCACAAATTACCTCCCTGGAAATCGTAAATTGGGAGACTATGATTCACTGATTTGACTGCAAGGAAAGAGCTATGGTGGGAGCGAGTTCTGGACTCAAAGGGGACAGAGAGGAAAGACTTGTACTCAGAGAAGGCTTCCATGTGTCTGAAATATAATTAGAAAATAGGACAGTGGAAGGAGAGGACAGAACATGGGCACAAAGGCATGAGGACATGAAGGGGCCCAGTGGATTTAATGAGTGGTCTGCTTCAACAATGGTTAAGTCCTGATGTCAACAGGAAATAGCAGCAGAAGTGAAAGGCAGGGAGAACAGATTATAAAGAACCTGTGTGTGATGCTAATACGTTTTAGCTTTATCCTGAAAAGATAGGAAGCATTAGAGAGGTTTTTTTTCCATTAGAATGTAAAGCATTCCAACTGGTGTGCTAGAAATCTCATTGGAACTAGGAGAAAGGCTAGGTCTAGAAATCAGCAGTATCTTGTTTCCATGCTGAATCCTACGCCATTGCATGATTTAAGGAGATCTGGATAGTCTTTGCCAAGTAAGGATTTTCACCTTGTGTTCCACAACCCTGTATATTCCAGTGAGACGAAAATATTCTCTTCATGCATTATTGGTTAAATATCACCAGAGTAACCAAAGTAGAGCAATAGCAGTTATTAATCCTCAATGATTTTGTATATTATTTTTCTCCTATAGTCAACGGAAGCCAATGAGATGAGTGGAAGAGACAGGCTTACAATTCTGGTGCTGAATAACCCACCTTTAGTGAATGGTCAGCAGAGAGTTTGGTGGTCAACAGGGGCCCAAGTCACCAGAGAGCATCTTCTGGCTCTAAAACCCCGAAAAACCAAATACTATGAATTTACCCCCTACAGATGTCAATAGCAGGAATCAACAGGTTCCCTGAGATCAGACCTGGCTGAGCCAAACCATAATGGATTGAAGTTCACGTCCCTCATCACACAAACCCTTCCCAACTCAACAGAGTTGTGGTTTTTCTCATAATCTTTGGCCACCATCTTGGAAAAAAGCAAGTCAAACATATGGGAATCTGAAATGATGAGCAGCTATCCAAAGAACCAAGTTAAACCCAAAAAACAAGATTATTTTGTTCTCATTTTGTTTTAAATCAGAGTAGATTTACTTTTGTTATTTCCTCTCTAATCCAAACATAAAAATTCAATAAGAAGGATTTGTAATTCTAGCCCTCTGAGGGGGTAAAGCAGAAAGAATACAGATTCTAGCCCCACCTGAACAATGTAGCCCTTTAACCAGATATTTTACAAAAACATTTTTTAAAAAGGCTGAGAATGTAGGTCAGTGTGAAGTCCCTGGTTTAATTCCAGGACCATATCCATACAAAATTCAGATCAAACAGAAATATGGTAGCCACAGTTTCTTCATGTATTCTTGTGTGAACCAGTCGATGAAGCCACTACATATTTTTTTGAGCTCTTCAAACATTTTCCATTATTACTGAGGAAGAAGGAAATGGAGAAAAACTTGTACCAAGAGCACAGAATTCTTGAGTTGTGTATGTTTTTCAGGATCTCAAACTCCAGACTGTGGGGATTTGTTATTGATAAAGCATGATCTGTAACACTGCTAAGCACAAATTATGAAATCAAAGAAAAGGAGCTGTTAGCAGTTGCACATAATGGCCATTAAGGCTCATCTCTGTCTTTTATGCCTGTGAAGTTGTGGAAAGGAGAGGCTCGCCCAGCTGAAAGCTGTAAATGATGATGTTCATAACCGCAATGGACCAGGAGTAGAACCTTCCTCCTGTCAGCCCCCAATATCAACATCATTCAAATGAGATACTAACAAGTGGGCCTGACTTCTGAGGAATATAAAACCTGGCTCTTGGTGGGGAAAAAAAAAACAAACAAGGTTTGTAGTAATTTAGAACTTGATTTAGAACATTTAAATACCTGATTATAGAGTAAAATATGCAGGCACCCTGGGAAAAGTGTTAAGATGTCAGTCAGATATGGAGGCAATTTGGGGATGAGCTAAGATCAAATAACTTCTTCATGTAAGGTGTGCCACTTGATTTTCTTGCAGGACATTGTGACAATTAAGGGATTCAGGACTTCTTGGTCCTGAGTTCAGCTCTACACCTTACTGACCTTCACAACACTCAGTCCTGTAACACCTGGGCTTTCTCACTTATAAAGGACAATAAAATATGAATTCCCTGGTGAATTCACAGTGAATGTTAATGTGCTTCAAGTGTTCCAGAGACTGTTGAGAACACAGCAAGCGCTGTGTCTGTCTCAGCCTGTTGTGATTGTTACTGTCCTTGGTGATGCTGCTTCTAGTGGGTGGAGCATGGGTGGTAACCATGGAGACCAAGATCCCCAGGGCCCCTAGCTGCCCTCTCGAAGTGTCCAGTCTAAAAGGCAGGTCAATTAGACTGAACAGCCTGGGATGTTTTCTACTCAGCAGTTCATGAATATGAATTAACTTTTAACTGTAAAGTGCCATGTTAAAAATGGAAAAACTCTAGTTGGTTTTCAAACTGTTCTAGACATCCCTGGAATTTTAATCATGATTCTACTTAGAGGAGATGAGAAAGAGAGCAGAGAACAAGGATAGGAAACGATGGTGATAGAAGTTAGGACATTTTTTTTTCAAAAATACATATTTTCAAAGATTGACCAACAAGAAATAAGATATTTGTCAAACAGTTTGCTAATAATATCTATGAATGTGTCTAATATTCTGGAAAAATTGAAAATTTTAAGGGGGTTAAGAACTCTCCTTTCCCTCTTGTTATTGATACAATTAACATCATTTATAATCTGACCCATACCAAATCGTTTTAGAACAAAAACACAAGTTCAACTTGACCCTTCTGTATCCTATTTTGAATTTCTAAATTCACCTTTACTTAATTCAACAGCCATAGATTTTGAAAGATACTTTCTAGAGCCATAGTATATTATCATCAGAGAAAAATCAAATAATGACCTCCCGATTCCCAAAAGGAAAATGATGTTACTTGATTTGTGTATAGAATTCTTCTGTTCAATATTTTTCTCCTATAAATTTTCTTCAGTGTTTGCTATCTATAATCATTGGTCTGGTAACAAGTGGTAACAGAATTAAATTAAAAAATAAGTGAATGAAAGCTCATTAAAAGCCTGGAAACTGACCAAGCTTAGCTTGTTTATTTTCATGGGCACATGGGCTATGATTTTAGAGAGCACACATGTCATATTCATCTATTTCTGTTTCCATTCCACTTGTCAGAATGGCATATGACAGGAACCCATAGGGCCCCACGCCTTTTAACTCTCAGGAGCGCAGAACTACGGACAAGTCTGAAACCACAATAGTATTCTCAGGTCTTAAAGCTTTAATACAGTGATAGGGAACCTGTGCTTCCATGCTCAGGAGCTCTCCTGCCAACTCTGTGGCCATTTGAGAGGCTGCTAGGTGATATGCAGCCATTAACATCAGCTGTGCTATTTGTGATCTGCAGAGACTCATCCACTGGGAACGAGACTGAGAACATTGTATCCCAGAACATTTCATCCTTAGTCTCAAAATGAACAGCAGCTTGATTTGATTGCACAGCACAGTGGGAGAATTTAGAGAAGCATATTGTAGCTCTAATTCCATGGAGTTTGTCCACCTTCCCAGCACCTTTTTAATGTTTCAAAAGGGCTTGCTAAAGTCGAAGAAGTTACATAGCTCGCTTCACCTCCAGTAGGAAGGTTGCCTTTCACAACTGCTCTGTAACCTTGGGGAAAGTATTAACTGCACTTGGTGAAATTCAGAGGGAGTTGATTGTGACACCTGCCACCAACCCCAACACTGTACAGGGATTTGAGTAAGAGAAGGCAATAATATCCATACTTGAAATCTGCAGCTTCAAACACCAGTGACAACAAAGAAAGGTTAGATTGCCCAGCTCCCAGAAATCTGTCCACTGCTGAGTCCCACCACCCCAGGTCTCTGGAGGATTTCTCCGGTGTTTTCCTTCTGCGTGCCCAGGTACCAGTCCCTCAGGTTATTGATTCTGTTGCTGTCGATTCGCAAGTCACAGGCTCACCACTATGGGGCTGCTCCTCGCTGATGAGAAGACTTGACAGAACCAAGAAAAAGCCGGGGCTCCGCCAAGACTAGGCAACTGAGGGAATAATGTGAGAGCACTGTAAGCACCAGCTACTGAAGAAATGCAAACCTGAATTAGCCTTGGATGCTGTTTGTATCTTGCCCTTTAATTCTAGCTGTCTTCCTGCTGCTTTTCCTTTCTGCTCCTTAACTGGGAAGGAATGGGGGCCCTTCGGTTGTGAAAGGATAGCTAATTTTCACAGGTTCTAGAAGCTTGAAGTCTTAGATAGAGAATCATAAGCCTACACCTCCTTCCAAACAATATCTGACAAATAATGTTGTTTTGAGCCTAATGGAAACCTCCAGTAGCCCAGATCCTGCCTCAGATTTCTTATCACTTTCTCATCTTAAAGAGTCTTTCAAAGATCATAGCCCCATAAAGGTTGATCCTACAGTCTCCGAGTCTCAAATCTAAGGCCAATTTGCTTTAAGCTCAAAGAAAGATATAGGAATAAGGAAAGATTTACAGGTTTTTGGTCCTCTTCACAGTGATTTTTGCATCTCTTCATGTTTTATCTTTTTCTTGTGCCTTGTACTTCTTCCATTGGTCCATAAGCTCTACAGAAAGAATAACTATTTTAATTATTATTAATATATGCCCAGAAATCAGAGCTAGCACATTGCTGGCACTTAAAAGTGGTGCTGAAATTTGACAGAAATGAATGAAGAAAAACATAGACCATCTAGGGAATAAAAGGGAGATGAATCAACCAGCTGGGAGACCGGTGGATTGCTGGGCAGGTCCTCCTCTGTGACACACCCACTAGGGAGAGTGGAGGAGAGAAAATATACCATAGGAATGGTTGAGCACTGGAGAAGTTTCTAGCTAAAACAAAAAAGGAAAAGCTACAGTGACATCTCTATGAAGCTAGGCAGTGGCCAGGCAGAGAAGTATGTAGACCACCTGACTCCTGCTCAGGGATGTACAGGAAGTTCCACTGACGCTGGAGCTGGAGTGATCCTAATCAGCCTGGCGACTCCTCCCTCCTATGGAAGAGCCATTGTGGCCTCTGGTTCCAGAGACTCAGGTTTCAAAGAGCAGGGGCAAAAATTTGCAGAATGGATTCTTGACTCTAACAGAGAAGAGAGACAGGTCTTTGGAAGCCGGAGAACAGAAGATGCCAACATCAGCAGGTTGGTGGGAATGAAAGATCGGGTTCTGGAATTTGGCAGAGAAAGACTGTGAGTAGTTGCAGCGACCCCTGAGAAGTAAGGAAGACCTAGACAAAGGTCACAGAGGACTCCTTCCACAAAGGAGATCTGGGGGATGCGCAGTAGCAGTGAGAAGCCCTGGCTGGCTCAGCAGAGTGGCCACGAGACCCGGAGCCTCCAGCTAATACCTGGTCTAGAGTTTCTGCTTCCGCTCCAGGACCTAGTCCCTGTGCCTCATGGCCCGGTGGATACCCTGCCTTTCCTCCAGCCAACAGCAAGTCCCTCTGAATAACTTCTCATCCCACTTCCTCAGCAATGTAACCAAATATTATATCATTTTTAACTCTAAAAACTGAGAAATCTTCCCTTGCTGTGCTTGCTGCTCTTTGTTCAGTAGTCACTGCTTAACCGGAAGTCAGAAAACTGAGCAGGAAAACGCTAAACTTTCTTTATATAGGAGCAAAACTAAAACAAAGTGCAAACTAGAAGGTGAGCAGTGGGGGAATGTGCAGGGTCTTAGACTCAGGACCCACGGGGAGACCGGAGAGACCCGTTCAACTAATCTAAGCTTGCAGCTCAGATTTCTGTCCAAGTGAGTTCTGGCCACTTTGCACCCTGACGATGACAGTTTGAAAATGCAGACGCATCCTGTGGTTTTCCCGAGGTTATACATAAGCCCTGTTCTTGTGATTGCATCCTTTGGCATTTTCTTCTGTTTCGTAAATTGTGTCACTTTGATCTTTAAAGGCACTTGAACTTAGTTGGCGACATTCTTCAGAGAAACCTCAGGATGCTTTTTCACAAATCTTTTCCTTTATTCTTTTAGAACTTTCATTGAGAAGATTCTCAGAGGTTCGCATAGCGTGAGAAATCTTTCCTCCAAAGCATTTCTAATGCCAATGAAATTTTCTTTGTGTGTATACATGTTCTTCTTATGCTTCCTGCAGGTTGTTTTCTCTCCAGTTCGTTCCCTGCATCCACTATTCCAAACTTACTTCCTCTTAACAACCGCCTCTTCCTGGCTCTTTGGACTTCTTGCCAGCCTCATGCCGTGATCCTATTTGTTTCTCTTTGTCTGAATAATGTCAGATGGGGAATTTTAGTGAAATATTCTTTCCTCTGTGTTTTTCTCCTTTGCTTCCAAACCAACATGTGACATTATAATTCCACTATGAAATTCTGGACTAACTCTCAGCACTAGTTACTGTGCAGGATCTGGTTCAACATTTTAAATGTCTTATCTCAGAAAAGTAAATTATAATTTCAGCAGCAGCCTCATACAGTGGTTTGACCCAATTTTTAAAATCAGATTTAAAATTATTTGATGAAAAAAAATGCTACATGAATTTATGCTCATTTTTCTTTTTCTTTTTTTATGTTCCTCCTCAAATATTCAGTGAGAATTCACATTCTGTGTAGCTAAAAGCTTAATTAAAGTCTTTTGCCTGCAGTGCTTCTCTAGCAAGAAAAATTCACCAATGAGTCTGCTACACCCAATCTCTTTGAAAATCCTATCATTGTTATTGTAATACATTGTTTGCATCCATTCTTTGCATTCATTTAACATAAAATATCTGTTAGCTCCTGTTGTATGAGGACAGTCTCACAGCATGGTGGCGATCAAAACTACTCCTGCTTCTGACTTCTATGTAGGAAGCTAATTTACAAGTCACATTTTCAAACTAACCTTAGAGAAGTTTTCTGAGACAAAAGACATGGCTCATATTAATGAAATCATGGAACAAGACAGCAAGATCTCCAGTGGGCAGAGTTGGAAAACAGGCACAGTAGCACTAAAAAACAACATTTGGTCCAAAATCTGTAGAACGGGAAAGCATCAAAAACAACAACATTGGAAACAGAGGACTGATTTATAAAATAGCTTGTAATCCACCAGGCATGTAATCCACACTGCTGTATAAAGACTCTGACATTTTCTAAGGTAGAAAGACCAGTGTGGCTAGACATGGAGGGGGAAGTCTGTGAGCTGAAAGGCTATGTAGAGCCACTTAAGAAGGCTTGATTTAATTGCTCAACATAGGACCTCAGGTGTGTTTTTGGTGGTGTCAGATTTTTAATAATCTTGTCTAATTTATATTTTTTAAATATCCAGAAACAACTCTAGATATACTAAGCCACCTCACCTTTAACAAAGGAGCAAATACCAACAATGGAGGAAAAATAGCCTGTTTAACAAATGGTGCTGGAAAAACTGGGTTTCAACCTGCCAAAGAGTAAAGCTAGATCTATCTCTTTCTCATGCACTAAACTGAAATCAAAGTAGATTAGAGACCTAAATATTAAAACACAGACACTACACCTGCTGCAGAACAGGAAAGGTAGAACTCCTGGAAACAATGGCATAGGGAAAGACTTTATGGAAAAACCCCAGCAACATGAGAACTAGTGGAAGGAATCAACAACTGGGATCTTATCCTATTAAAAAGTTTCTGCACAGCAAGAAAAGCCAACAGATAGAGAAAAGACAATTGAAAATATAGGAAAAAATATTTATCAGCTGTTTCTCAGAAAAAGGACGACTATCCAGAGTATATAAAGAGCTTTAAAAACTCAGCCTTCCAAAATTTAAAGACCCAGGTCAAAAGTGGGCATCTGAAATGAACAGACACTTTTTAGAGAAAGAAGTAAAACAGACCAAAAAAAGTGAAGAAATGTTCAACATCACTAGTCATTTGAGAGATGCATTTGAAAACAATACTGAGATTGCATCTCACTCTAGAAAGAATAGCTGCTACGACCAAGTCAACCAACAATAAATGCTAGGAGGACTACAGGGAGAAAGGAAGCCTTCTCCACTATTGGTGGAAATGTAGACTGATACAACCACTGTGGAGATCAGTGTGGAGATTCCTCAGAAAACTAGAAGTAGAGGACCCATATGACCCTGCTCTTCCTCTGCTAGGAATATACAAGAAAAAAATTAAAAGATTCATATCACAGCAACATCTGTGCACCCACGTTTATAGCAGCTCAGTTTGTGATTGCTAAATCTTGGAAACAACCCAAATGCCCATCAAATGGAGACTGAATAAAAAAGATATGGTTTTCTTAATAAAATGGAATATTACTCTGTCATAAAAATGAGAAATTT
>PVIR01005496.1:41162-72013 GCA_004026965.1 Petromus typicus
TAACAAAAAAGTAAGGAAACAAATTTTATATATATGGGGGGGTGGTAGGGTGGGTGGGGCTATGGGAAAAAATGAGAATTAAGTTGTGTTTTATACTGGTACAAATCCCCATTATGGAGTGCAATCATGATGTGTATATTTAATGTACCAATAAAGATAATTTTTAAAAAATGAGAAATTTGAGTAATTTATAACTTGAGGACACATACATACAGTGAAATAAACAGGTCACAGATGTGTAAATACTATTTTTTCTCTGGTAGGAAAAACTGAAGGTGTAAATGAGTTCTAGAGTGCATGATAGATGTTGTGAAATAGTAAGAAAATATTCAAAGGGAACAAGGGTTTAGAGATAAGTAAAGAAGGCAAAGAAAAAAATTGATAGTAAAAAAGGAAACAAAGCTTATGTGTATAGGAAGCAGGGATTTGTAAGTTGGGCAGGGGAATGGGAAAAAATGAGATAAAGTCTTGTCATATATTGGTACAAATTCTTAACGTTGATTATGATCATGATGTACATATAAAATGTACCAATAAAATGAATTTTTAAAAACTATCCCTGAAGAATGGAGAAGAAAGTCAAGATGGTCTAGGACAGATGACTCAGCATCTACTAGGAATCTAGACAAGTGAGGAAATGAACAGTTAGAATGGTTGCCATTGGGCTGGGGATATAGCTCAGTGGTTCTGAATCCTGTCTTGCAAGCACAAGGACCCGGGTTCGATCCCTGGTAATCACAGAACAATACTGGGCATGGAGACTCACCCCAGCAGCAATCAGTACCACATACCACAGTGCCAGGAGTGGTGGCTCACGCCTGTAGTCCCAGCACTCGGGAGGCAGAGGCAGGAGGATTGCTGTGATGTGAGTTGGAGGCTGAGCTCAGGGCCAGCCTGAACCACAAAGCGAGACCCTGTCTCAAAAAAACCTTTAAAAAAATTTAAAAAAGAAATAAATAAATTAAAAAGAATGGTTGCCATTGAGGTAGGAAGAAGTGAATTCATTTGTGAAGTATTTAGGAGATAAAACTGAGAGAATTAGTCATGAATTAAATTTAGACATAAAAGAGAAGGAAATGAAGATGGTACTTAAGGACAACACCTAAGTCTTTAGCTTTCCTAAAGAAAATATGAGGACTGCGGAAGTACATGGGGAAACCATGTAGCTTTGAATTTTTGTGTTGCTGAGGGGACAAAGAGGAGAGAGAGACTGGTAGTTGGATAAAAGGTATAGAGCCCAGAAAACATCTGGGAGAGAAATATAATTTTGAATCTCATCAGTCTAGACAGGATTAAATCTATGTTCTTATTCAGACTCCTCAGTGAAAATTCTTAAGGAAGAGAATAAATTAGAACATACATTGAGAAAATAGAGGAATGTATGTAAAATAAAAATAAAAGACTAAGAGAGATCATGAATGAGGATATGATTTCTTAGAAGCCAGGATAAGAGGATTTTTCAATAATAGTGGGTGATGTTGGCTAAGATAAGTTAAAATACCAAAAATAGAAGACAGAGAGAAAATCAACTTCATCTTTCGAGGGTGGAGTAGCAACGTCACAGTGCAGAAAGGTCTTCAGGTAGAAACCGGCAGAAGTACTGCAACCATCTTAGCAACCACCAGTTATTCTGCACTTCAGTGCCACACAGCCAGGTTTGGTCTCCTCTCAACCCCCAAGGAGTCCAAACTCGTTCAAAGTCATGTTTCCTTGATATCTTTCTCACAGAGCTTTGTCCCTTGCCTTCTGAGTTCCTGTCTCATTTTGAACTTATACATGTGACAGGGAGATTTCTAAATTGATGAATTTCTTCTATGGGAGCAGAAGCTACTTTTTGCTTTTATTCACTATTACTAAATCACCAGCACTTAGAACTGTGCATGTAGCACAACAGATTTCAATACATTCTACTGACTCATTGAATAAGTGAATAAATGAATTTCAAAGCTATGGTAAAGGAAATACATGAGCTATGACTTCGTAGGATAAATTTGATTCCATTAAGAGCAGGAAAGTCAGTTCGTAAGTGCAAAATCTGAGTTTGATACCTGCTACCAATAAATAAATGCATACATAAATGAAAGTAGAATATTAATGCATATGAAAAGATAAACATGTTTAACATCAAATTGCTAAAATTTCAACATAAGTCCAAAGACAAAGATCTTTCAAAATGATTAGCATATTTGGTTACTTCAATACAGTACTGTGATATGCTAGAATTAACAGAAAATTATCAAAATATATAAAACTAAACAACCTTGTTCTCGAATACTATAATATATAATATATATAGCACTATATAGTACAAAAACTAAACAAGTTTAAATATTTTTACTTTATATTTCATTGAACAATCTATATGTGTATTTGTAAGGTCAGGGTGGTGTTCTGATATATATTTAAAGTGTGAAATGATTAAATCATGCTAATTAACATATAATCTCATATACTTATTTTTTGTGTCTTGAAAACACTTAAAACAATTAACAATTGTGAAATAACAATGGATTGTTGTTAACTGCGGGCACCATTCTCTTCGGCAGATCATTACAACTTGTGCAGATGGTTCAGCTCGCAGTTGATACCCTTTAACCAATGTCACCCTTTCCTTGCCTAGCCTCCACCCTCAGCCTCTGGCAACCACCATTCTACTCTTCACTTCTATATGTCCAACTTCTCTATTTTCCAATATGAGTAAGATTGCACAGTGAAATACATGTTTCAAAACTATGAACAAATATCAAAAAGGAAAGCTAAATACAAATAGATAAAGATGAATAGTTATGCAATTAAAATATGGAAAATCACATTAAGAAATAGGCAAAGATTACCACAAGACAATATATATATATACATTTGGTTATAACTACTATGTAAAAATCATAAATATCAGCAAATATTCAGGGAGAAACTTTGTTTCATGGTGTCCATGAACAACAGAGAAAATATTCTTAAACAAGAACCAAAAAAATTCACATGTCTTTCTTTTGAAGGAAGTCTTAAGGGAATTTTACCCAAGAAGTGTAAACAGAAAATCTCAATAATATGAAGGATATTTTTAGGCCCAACATTTATTTTTATAGGGAACCCAAGAAAAAGCTACCAATGTATGTGTGTATTCTGAGATCAGAAAAGTTCTGTAAGAAGTATCCTTTCTCTGTGGTCTAACTTAATTAAAAGAGACAAATCAGAAAGAAAGCCATGTCTAACTTGTGGGAACGAGGCAAAATTAATGAAGGAGGCCCACCTACTGAGCATGGAAATATTTAAAAGATAAGATCAATGATAATTAATGATAAAATATGTTATTTCTACCACTTTATACTTACAACCATTCCATTTTGATTCTGGGGTTCTTCAGAACTATACACCAGAGTGGGATCTACCTAAGAAGCCCACTGTGACTTCCTGCAGCTGCCTCCCATCAGCATCACTGGGATCTTAGGTACCAGCCTGTGAAAGCCTTGGCTCAAATGTCATGGTTCCATCCATATGATCTGCAAAGTATTCTCCTCCATCCACCCTTTGGCCCCAGAGCCATATACCTCAGTGACAGAATAGACCTGGGAAAGAAGCTATGTAATTTCTGGAATCAAGCATGGTGCAGATGCAACAGAACACTCAATACAATCCAAAAGGAAACTGTATAGACAGAGGGTCAGCTGTGTGTCCCCAGGTCCATGGACTCCTCACATTTCTATAAGGACATTGCTAGAGTAGTGCCAAGTTGTGACATCGTCTTACCTAGGCTAAGGTTGTCTTGCATCTCACTCACTACATCTGTCAAGGATGTTCTGTGTTTAAACTTACTTTTGGATCTCAGAAATTCTGATGCTTAGAGTTTTAATATCGGAAAATTTGATAATCCCATCACACTGGATGATACTGACTACAGCCTATTGTAGACAGAGGACTATGAGAATTGCTGTGAGATGGAAATAAATAGTACACCTGCCTCTAGAGCCTACAATCTGGCATATAGTTTGTTATGTAACCTTAACTAACCATCATAAAATATGGTAAAACAGCAGTGATATGAAATAACGATACTGGATGATGCTTCACTATTTGAATGTAACCTCCCATAAGCCAAAGAGTGATTGGATATTTTTTTTCTTCACAGCCTTGTATCCCACCACCACAACAAATACCCATCCAGAGAAGACGACTAATAAATATTTGCTGAAGGGAAGAAGTGGAAACAAATATTGAGCATCTGCTCTATTTCAAGAACTTGTATGCATCACAGAGTTGCTATTATTTCTCTATTGTGCAGATGAGGAAAAGTGATGTAAGCAAATAACTACCCTATTTCAAAGAACTAATAAGTAGCTAAGGTGAATCTAAGCCCAGCTATGATCTCAAAGCTCATTTCTTTCCATCTCCTTCCTAGAAGACCCAATAGCTTCTTTCTATAATCAATATTTTGTGTCCCATTTATTATCCTAAAGTCAATTCACTGAGAATATATCTCTGAATACATAATTTCAGAAAAATCAATGCTGTGTGCTGACTCTAAAATGAAGAACCAATAAAAAGAATGTAATTTATAGTAGATTAATATACACATGATACTCATGTAGAACCATAGCAGCAGGCATAATGGAGCAGGTGCTTGCCCTACTGCACAGAATCCCCATTACTGGGATAACACAGCTACACAATAATTTACAAGATAGATATGTGTGGTTTAAAAGCACGTGTGCAACTACCATCGACATTTAATATTTAAAATGCAATACACCTTCTATTCTCCCTTTACATGATTAGTTGAACTTCCTGAAAGTTACTATACATTAATATTGTGCAAAAGTGCTGGATGTAGGACACTTTTTTATTGAGAAGAACTAATTGATACAAATTAAATGTCAAAAATGCCTTTTATCATTTTAATAAACAAAAAACTTCTCTCAGATTTCCAAAATACCTTGGAGGAGGCACTGGTATCCTCTAGAAACCTGTGTTACTGAGCCTCAGTAAAGAGGTAGAGGAAGCCACGTACAGATAATTCAGCCTGCTCAGTCAGAAGGTCTGGGGTCAGTAAAGGCTTTTCACTGATGACAAAATGTGAGCTGAGCTCTGTGAACCCAAGGACTTCTTCAGCCCACTGTTCTTTGAGCAGTTCCACACAGACCTCCTCATACTTGTATCATCAATCTTCTTGTTGCAGAACTAAGATATAGTAAAAAGTTACAGGAATCTGCCTCACTTGGGTGGAGAAAATGCTATTTTTGACCAAAGTATGTTTTAATGACTTCAAAGGGAACTATGGAGGTCAGGTTCTTAACTCAGAGCTTTGCAGGATTGTGGCATGTCTACCCCTTATCCACTGAGTGGGTTTTCATTGTTGATGTGGTCAAGTCTTTTTATTAACCTCTGCAGAGATACAATCCTTCAGTAATATTTCAGTGCACTTAGTTGACTACAGATTCAGCGGAGGAAAATGGCTTTCAGCATCGGTGGAATCTGTGTTTCTTTTCTTCGCAGGCTGAATTGTGTGCCTTTCATAGTTTTGAAACAGTTTTGATTTTCTGATACCTTGGGCAAATCTTAATGGTGATGCTCTGCTTAATAAATTTCTGTTATATCTGAAGCTAATCTACTGTATTGAATCAACAGAGCCCTGCATTTGTGCCTGCATGTGTTGATGATGCTGTTTAAGCATCTGTCCAAATTAGTACACTTCACTTCATTTCTTTCCTTGGGGGAATCCTGGAATTTTTCTTATTATAGGGATTTTTTTTAAGAAACCCTAATTGTTTACATTCCCTATTGTGAATGAGTCCCTTGGAGCTGTTAAAATATTACTAATCATAGGTTAGTGTAGATAATCTCTGAAATTCCTTTCCAGTTCCGGCATTCTGGGTTTTTATAAGTAGAACATTAACTTCCCTAATTTCTTTCTCCATTTTTTGAGACAAGGTCTCACTTTGTATTTCAGACTTGCCCCAAACTCACTATGTAGCCCAGGCCAGCCTCAAACTCACAGAAATTCTCTTGCTTCTGCCTCCCAAGTGCTGGAATTATAGGTATGAGCCACCACGCCCAGCATTGTGGTATGTGGTTACCAGGGATTGAACTCAAGACCATGTGTTTGCCATGTAGACGCCAGAAATACTGAACTAAATCCCCAGGCCAATTTCCCTAATTTCTACAGGCCTAAAATGTCACAGACAGATACTGAGAATAAAGTGGAGCTTGATGAATTATCATGTATTTGTTCAAACTGAATATAAGGCAAGTGGGGAAGTGTACTTAGGGGCAAAGAACTTTCTGAGGGCTTATAGTGATTAGACTTCAGGAGTGTCTGTAAAGATCTTACAGAATAGGTTATGCTTTTAATGCTTGGAGCAGACTTGTATTGGAGAGAAGCCCAAATAAATTCTTCTGGAAAAATAAAATCTGAAAAAGCCAAAGAATGTATAAAACAAAGATATAAGAGATGACTTCATAGTGTAGGTAATGGGCATCAGTGACTAAGCTCCACAAGTAAGACTTTTTTTCTAGTCTAGATAATTTTAAACTTTAAAAATATCACTGTAAATTGTTTCCAAGCCCCCTCCCATGAGTTAGCTTCCATTCTTACTCCTATTCAGTTGTCATCTCTCCTCCTAGCTTCTGTTCCAAGGTTATCCCATTTTGCACCTATTCATTCCCTTCTCCATCTTGTCAGGCTCTCGTTTCACTCGTGTTTATAGAATGAGATCGTTTGAAGCCACTTCAGTGAAAACAAACTCCCCTAAGCTACAATTCAGATATTAAGACATGGGGTCGAGGCGAACGTTCTTGTTTACTTAATAAACATGCACCGAAGATAGCACTGAACTAGCTCTGGCTTTAGGAAAGAGGATCATCAGACATGGCACGAACCCTCAAGGAACTCTCTGCTTCTTTCAAAATCATAAAAGCACAAATTCAATGTGATTGCCTTAAAATAATCTGATACTGAGGAGCTGACAAGACAAGATAGCTGTGAGTGCTTCAACACTTAATATAGAGTGAATTTCTTGTAACATGAGAGAGTTTCCATTAATGATGCAAATATGTACTATGGATCCCTCAATGAAGGCACTGACAATTAAAAAGGACTTAAGTGAAATGTGTCCAAGTACTGTGGGATAATATGGAGAAATAGAAGTGAGGAGAAAATAATCCTCAATCTCAAAACATTTCTGAGTATCATGGAGAACAGGACAACATTCCCAGACTGTGGAGGCTACACAGGAAGTGGCGGTGAAGAGGCTTGGAGTGACCCAAATTGCTAAATCCAGAGTACTACCTCTTCAAGGCCTCTTTTCCAAAACTTTGAGAAAGTATGTTCACCACAATCAGCTTCTCAGGGTCCATGTGGCTGAAGACTCAGAACTGCCAAGAACTTTCCGTTACACTTTCCCTTCTTCCTGCACGAATTCTATTCATACACAGACTGGAGTTTCTGGAGAAGTAGAAGATGTAAGTATCAAATTATAATATCAAAGCAGTTACTTAGAAGTCTGGACTTTCCAGAATTACTGAAGACAGAACTCAATAATAAATAACAGATGGTCAAAAACTCTCACTGATTTGCTCACAAGTGAATGGTGTGTTATGGAAAATAAAACACTCAGTGAAAGGTTTTGGATGCACGGGTAGTATGGCTTTCGTCTGGATGTTCCCCCCTCTCCCCGAGCCCTCATGTGCTCAGAGGTGATGCTTTTCAGAGGTAGTCAGATCTAGGTTGTGTGTTATTCAGTCAGTCCACTGACTAGTTCAGCATAATTCTGAGTGTGGAAAACAGGAAGGTTGGCCCCGGTTGTGGGTTGCACTCCTCCATAGTCTTGTAGACTGAACAGAACAAAGGGAAATATAGTAGTCAGGCTCACCACCTCCAACCTGCCATGCCTGGAGGCCACCCAGCCATGGACTACACCCTCTAAAACTGTGACCTAGGATACACCTCTCCTCTTTTACTTATGGGTGTCAGGTATTTTTTCCAGTGATGAATAACTAACTAAGGTAATGTAAAAGGACTAACAGGAAAGGATGCTGTGGAGGAGAGCCAGGCCTTGGTTAGGAAGAAAATTAAATAACTTCTATGAAAACTTCTGAAACTACATTATTTTACAAGTTAGGAGATTAAACAATTATTCTTTTACTTTTTTGAAAATCTGAGAGTATAATGGGAGTATAATCCATATCTTGTTTTATGAATTAATGACAACATGCTTACTTACTGTGTAGTGAATTGTGACCCACAAGTGTCAGTTGGTATTTCCTCACCTCTGACACGGTTAAACCTTGGGTCGTGAATGCTTCTGTTTGTGAACAATTTGGTATGAAGTCAGAAATTCAGGCAAAATTTTGCTTCTGTTCTCCAACTTCGCACTGGATGATAAGACAAACTATAGCCACCTTCCCAGAATCATGCAATAAATTACATCCATGAACCAAGATACCATTGAATTTGTAGTGATAATTTTTTTAAAATATGAAGTGGAAGACTCTTCACAGGATAGAAATTCTCCACTACTCAAAAAAATTATTGATACTACTCATTCGGATGAATACACTTATATTTCATACTAGGGAAGGAAACCTAGAGAGCTTAAAATTGGCTATAAAAAGGAGATTCCTAGTAAGACACAGAGAACATCTACAAAGCTTAACTTTCTCAAAATACCAGTGACTCAGAATCTCTGCCCATCTGTGGTGGTGGTAGTGGTGTTCGTGTTGGTGGTGATGATGGTTGTGATGGTGATGGCTGTGGTGGTGGTGGCAGTGGTGATGGCTCCTTTCGGTGAAAACCTGCCTCAACCTACTATTAGCTACAAAGTTCTATAGGAAAATTCTGATAATAAGAAAGAAGCCTGAGAAGTATTATTGTTATGTTTACAGTCTTCCATTGCAATTGTGAAAACAGGAAGAAATGAAAGGTATGAAAAGTATTAGCAGCATCAAATAAAACACTGCGCTGAATTAAAATGAAAAACACATGTTCATATCTATTTAAGGTGGGAAATAAAACAAAACAGAATTGAGTGTCTCCTTTTAAGAAAAACAATGATATTAAAATAAGCAATAAGATAGGGAGGGAAATGACTATACAGCAGGTGGAAATGAAAAGGAAATAGAAGAGACAAAGAAATAATGTGAAGGACAGCCTGAGTCACTGGGCCAGAATGTACCAAAAAGGACACTGAACTATGCTTGAATCAACATCACATTTTTAATTATTATAGCTTTAGAGCAAATTTTAATATCAGGTTAAATTATTCACCTTTCAATATTCTTTTCTAAAATCTTTTAAAATAGTCCCACACTGCATTTCAGTAAAAACTTTCAAAAATCTAACAAAAGTAACACTATAAATTTATGTACAATTAATTTGAAGAGAACTTACATTTTTACTGACATAGAGTGTACTTAGTATGTGACCTCATTTCTTTAAGTCGGATTTCTTGCCCATTGGCTAAGGTACTATATACTTTCTTTAAGGTGTTATTAAACTTATGCATAAAATTCTTATTTAATTTACTATAATTATTTGACTTTTATTAAGACTTTAATACAATACTCTCTTACAGATGAGACGCTATGGTTACTAAGGTTATTAGCATATTAAAGTCCTGATTGCCAGTAACCTTCATGGTAAACATCATTTTAGAAATTTCAAGCAATAAACTAAGTCTTCTAAAAAGTAGTGTATAGATAAATATTTCAAATTTAAAAACTTGATAATGATTCAAAGAGGACTGGACTCCTATTTTCAAAAGAAAATGAGCTCAAACATGTAACCAATATTAGGGTATTGTAGGATAGTAAAATGACAACAGGATGACATAGTTATTGCTGTAAAGTACCTGTAACAAATAGCACTACTCAATATCTATTCGTTTGTAAGCTATTTTTTTAGCTATGCAAGAATGTTTACCTGCGATATTAGTGCCCATTTGGAAGATCCACGTGTTGCCTATTTCCAACTTTATTGGATATGGACAAATGGTAGACCAGTTCATATTCCCATCAATACTTCATATTTTTTATTTTTTAAATTGATGTTATTGTTACATATTATACATACATTATGATCACATTCAACATTGAGAATTTATACCTACACATGACACTACTGATTCTCATTTTTTCCCTTTTTCCTGCCCTCCCTACACCCCCATCCCTTACATACATAAGCTTTGTTTCCTTTTTGACTATCAAATTTTAAACAAGTACTTTTACACACTAATTTTCAATATCTTAACACCACAAAAAGCAAGGCACATTTTTAGGTTATGCCAGCAGCTGAAAAGCACTTTAATAAAATTCGCTGTTTAAACATAATTTTTTAACAGAAAAAGTTACATTAATTCTTTCTTCAGTCATAGATAAAAATGTAACAGTGCTCAACATAGTTAAATTAAAGTAACTAAAACACAAAAAGATTTCAGAAACTACATTTTCTTGAATGTAATGAAGCTCATTAATACTAGAACTCAGTAAGTTCCATGTTATACACATAGTTTCATGTATGTGCATATGAAAAATATACTAGATAGTTCTTTCTCTGAATAAAGTTATGTTATCAAAAATATGTAATCTTTTCTCATCTTGATGTACTTTGATTGTGGATAAGCTAAACAAAAACGAAGATAAAAGTTTAAAGTCCCCATACCAATTGTATATAGAGAGAATACAATCATAAAAAGAGGACATCATGCCAATAATAGCTCCAACATATCAGCCTCTAAATTCAAAACTTTACATGTGGTTTAAACAAGATCATATTGCACTGAGCAGAATGTACAGGAGTTTGTAATCTTTTATCCAAATATGTTAGAAAGTTTGTCTCAGTTTCTTCCATAAGGAATGAATAAAACATGTTTGTAAGGTGGTAAGAAGATAAACCTGTGTACAGAGAGTCCTTACTTAATCCGAAGCCAGGTCCAGGTAGGAACTTATTACCCCAGGATCCAGTATCATGGGGTGTGATTTTTTCAGCCACACACTTGAAACTGGGTTTAGTGAATGGCCAGGGGTGAATCAAGCAAAAAAAGCCTCAGAGATGCTGAGGCCTGAAACTATCAGAACGATGGTACTGCCAACATAAGGAGGAAAGTCAAGATGTAGACCCCACTAGAATTCCTTAGAGATGAAGTTTACCTCTCAGACCTCAGGGAGGGATTTGTCTGTGCCTGAGGCCAGCTATTCTTAGAAACCCAAGCTGGTTTAAAAGTCTACAGATCAGAGTGGAGGACTTGTGGGGATGTTGGTGAGTAAGCCCAGTGCAGAAATGATCCATAGGATGATTAGCCTGGAACATAAATAGCGAAGTTTGTGAAAGGATCGGAACAAATGAAATCGCTGAGAATAGTGATGATGTGTGTATAATATTTCATAAGAATGGTTTTATACAATTTCTGAGCATAAAGAAGTCATATGGCTATTTTTATACCAACAGTATTGAAATACACTATAGGAGCAGGAGCAGCAGAGAGGAACTGTCATCACAGCCGGAGGAGGCAAGGGGAGAATAAGGTGGAACAGAAGAGCAAAGGTGATCTGGAAAGGCAAATGGATAAGAACCCAAACACATGCAGGACCTCATCCTGTCAGTGAAAATCTGGTGTAAGTCCGATGTACATCCAGGGTCGCAGAAGGAAAAGAAGCACTCAGGGATGAGTTCCAGCAGGGAGAACAGCCTCGGAGGACTGAACCACCAAACTGTCTTCCAATAGCTCTTTTATTACAGAGCCAATACAAAGTAGCAATGCATAGGGGTGAAAACAGAAGAGATGGCCCAGGCATTGCCTGTGACGGGCCTTGCTGTTCTTCCTGATTTCTATCCCAGTGTTTGTTTACTGATCTCATTTGCAAGATTCAGTAACACAAAACATAACAAGATGCCCAGGGAACGTCCTGTGAACTCATGATAAGGAAACTCAGGAGTTCTGCATAAGGAGCTCTGCAGAAGTTCTGCTTAACTGGTTGTCCCAGGAAACTGCTAAACAGCTACCTTTTCCCCTACATCTTCCGGTTATCAGTAAGAAGTTACCGCTGAGCTACTCAAATTTCTTGACTAAAATGTGGCCCCAGGAATAACTGAGAGGGAAAGAAGAGGTGGAGAGAAAGTGAGTTGATCATGCAGGAGCAGGTCTGGGGAGGTTTTGAAGGGTCGTGATTGGGGGTACAGCCAAGATAGCTGTGCTAGAATAAAGATTAGATAATTGTATGAGAAAAAGTCCTTGAGGGATCTCTGTGCAACTCAAGGACTCAAAGCAGAGAAGTCCTCAGCGAGGTTGAAACCACTGAAATTATTGTTTGGAGCTACACATCATGTGTGTGAGTTTGGTACATCCTGGTGCATCCTGGGCTGGTTTTGGCTCTGGCAATAGGAATAAAGTACTTCTGTTGGCCTTTGGACAGAGAGTGGATCTGTGTGTGGAGCTTGGCTGAGCCTTCTGTGCAAAACATATCATCAACAAATCACTGTGTGTTTCCTACACACTAGCATATGAATATGGAATACGAACTCTGTTAGTTACTTTTCTCGTCGCTGAGACAAAATGCCTGACACTGAAGTCGGAGGGGAAGAGTTTATTTGCCTCACAGTTGGTGGAGTAATTGGTTTTAAGGCAGCATGGTGCATGACAGTGGGACATCTCAGAGGAGGAGCAGTTCTTGGTGTCCAAGTGGTAGCAAAAGCAACAAGAAAAGTTTAACAGCATTTCTCTGCCCTTTTTTCTTTTTTTTAATCTTATCGAGACGACCAGGATTAGGGCAGCACCAAACCACTGAGTGATTTGATTTATTACTCAAACCCTTAGGCCAAGCATCACACACTCTAGATTCAGCCACATGAGGCTTTGGGGGAACATCAAGTCCCAAACCATTACAAAAAAAACAAGTTCCAAATATCCAGAATCTTTTAAAATTAGGAAGACTGAATAAGTTCATGTTTTGCGGGTAGCTAAAAGCAGCCACATATCTAGCTATCCATAGAAAGTTCAAAAGAAAAGCAAATAAATGTTACTCCATAGTTTGAAATTTTAATTAGGTGGAAAGAACAGGGGGAAAAAACCTTAAGATTCTAGAGGGAAAATAAATATCATAAAATAGATTTTCTCTAAAATTTAATATCCCATATCATACATATGTAAGAAAAAAAATAATAATTTCAAGGAAGTACAGTAACTCCAGAAGGAAGAGTCAAATCAAATGTACCAAACTGAGAAAGAATTCACAAAATTTAGATATGTGATTTTGTGCATAGAACACATTCTAGAATACTTCATCCTTTTAAAATACTGTAACTCTTAATAGAGTGTATAAATGTCATATTTCCTTTAATCTCTTTAACCTAATATAGTTCAGATATATTTTGGGGGATGGCAAATCTTCCTGACCACCGAAGTTGATAACAAAGATTTTAGAAAATACCATGTACTTCTCTTTTTGTCCTTTAAAACTACATACTGTAATAGCAGATACACTTTTGCAACTGATCCTAGTAGTTGGGAATGTACAGTCTTCCCAAAACATGTATCCACAGGAAAGAAAAACAGTGTGATTTTTTTCAACAGTGTTACCTTCGTACAGGGACCCTAGAGGGTGTCACATGTTGTAGAAAACCTACTACTCTGCCAGCCCTTAGAGAACAAATTGAAAAATGCATGAGCAGCCATCTCAGTGACCGAGGCTACCTGAGCAGTGCTTGAGCATACTAATCAATGTCTCAAAGCCAGTGGCCACTACTATGAGCACCTCTTGTAACTGTATAGGCCAAGGGTAATGTGTTAATCATATGTCTCCAAAAACAGTATTAAAATATTCATACAAGTTTCTTTCTTTTCCTGAAATGTGTGCACATTCCTGGCAAAGTAAGTAACTCTAACTATATGTACATATGGCAAATAAAAAAAATTTCATGAGGGCCGGGGAGTTAGCTCAGTGGTTCCGGCGCCTGTCTTGCAAGCGCAAGGACCCGGGTTCGATTCCCCGGTAACCACATAACAATACTGGGTGTGGAGACCCACACCCAGCAGTAACCAGTACCACATACCACATTGCCAGGCATGGTGGCTCATGCCTGTAATCCCAGCACTCGGGAGGCAGAGGCAGGAGGATTGTGATGTGAGTTTGAGGCTGAGCTGAGGGCCAGCCTGAACCACAAAGCGAGACCCTGTCTCAAAAAAAAAAAAAAAAAAAAAAATTCATGAAAACTCTCCTTCCGCTGAAACTAGCTGGTTCCTAACTGGGCAGAGTGAGCACTGTGGGCAGGCCTTACAGAAAGGAGGCTGGTGACAATATTTTATGCAAGGTTTTATTAAGACAGAAACCTGCATAAATACCTCTACTTAAGAATATAAGAAAATACATGATTTAAACAGCTTCAGAAGCTTACTACTTATCCTGAACACAGTTATTCACTAACTCATACCTTCACATGGTTTTCTTGGAGAGGCCAAAACACTAGATCACTTCTATTCCTTTGCTAATCAGAATATTAATACAGAAGAATTTAGCTGATTGTGTCTTTTAGAAGTTAGAATAAAATTGAATGTAACTCGGATGAAATAGTTTGATGACCAGCATCAGTGTGGAAATAGCCATGGGGGTTGTGATAAGGAAATTTAAAATTGAATCGGGTCAATCATACAAGATTTTTACACTTTATAAGTAAAGCTGTAGAATTTGGGGAGATACAAAAATAAAGAAGACCAATTTCTTTCTTTAAAATCTTCATGGCCTGGAGGTGAAGCCAGGGATATAAACTCCTTAAGAAAGTATAAAGCACACACTATAAAGCCTTACACACTCTTACCCCTCTTAAGAAATTTCCTTTTGACTGGGGAATCAGAGCAAGTCTTCAACGAGGGTGGCGTGGGAAGAAGTCCCTTAATGGAAAGAAATTAGAAAGAAAACAGAGAGAAAAGAGTGGGTGTGTTGTTGGAAGGACAAAAAATTGTGTGAGGCTGAGAGAGAGGCAGGCTGAGAAGAAGCTGGCCAGCATGTTGGGGGCTAATTGTGCGGGACTGCCAAGCCCCAAGCTGAGGACAGGAGTTTTGTTCTGAAGGCAAGAAAGGAATACCATGGACTTGTAAGGAGAGAGACGTGTTTAGATCTGCAGTTTGGACCAAGCATTCCGGCAGCCTCGTGAAAGGTGGATGGCGGCCCGAGTGGCCCTCGCAGGAGAGCAGTCCTGGAGATTGCTGTAGATTCTAGGGACAAAGGTTATGAGAGCAACGGGGCCAGCAAGTGGAGCATAGTCAGGTGGCAAATGAGAAAGAAACTACAGTCGGAGAGCCAGTTGGCTCTAGAGATTAGAAGACATGGAGATGATGAAGCCTGATGTAATCATCTTGATCTATTGTCCATAAGTAATGTTAGAGTATGTGAAAGTTGTAAAAGCTAGTATAAAAGATTCCCATAGCACAGAATTCTCCAAATGTCATATTTTATCACATTTTCTCTCTCTCCCTCTCTCCCTCCCTCTCTCTCTCTCTCCCTCTTTCCATCTCTCCTCCACTTCCCACAGTATATTTTTGAAAAATGCTCTTGACTCTAACATTTAAAGATGGCTGAAACTCTGATCCTTGAATCATTAAGAAATTTATTCCAGGAAGAAACGGGTTTTGGGTGGAGGGTTGTATAGTGCAAAGAAGTACAAATGCCCTCCAAGTTATTTCTAAATTTTATACATCTCTGAATGACCCCTTCTGATTACATGGTTTCCCCCTCCTAACAAGTAAAGGACCAGTCAGAATGCTGAATGAGAAGGAGGACGGCCCCTCACTAGCTCAGCCAAGTACATTCTGGGAAGCAGATGCTATGACCCGTCAACTCAGACATGAACCTAGGAGGTAACCTAAATATCAGCCCTCTCACAAGTTCTGCATCTTTCATTCATTTATTCATTCACTCATTTAACAGATATTTGTCAAAGACTGAATATGTCAAGCAGTGTTTACTTGAGGAAAATTTAGCAGTAATAGTGGGGAGAATAATAAAATAAATAAATACATGTTATAGGATATTAGAGGTATTAATAATAATTGAGCTGGGTAAAAGATAAAGAATGATGGACCAAATTTGGGGTCTACTTTAGAGTTAAATTAGAAGGTCAGGATAGAGTGATCTCTCTGATAAAGTAATAAGTGAACACAGACCCATTGAAATGAGTGGAAGGAAAGTTGGGAAGAAGGGAAGGAGTTAGTTTATTTCTTATTGCTGAGACAAAATGCCCAATACCAACAAATTAAAAATAGAGTTTACCTTTCGGTTCACACTTTGTAAAGGTTTCAGTCCATAGTCAGCTGGGTCTAAGGCAGGGAGACATGGCAGATAGTAGTTCAGTTCATGGCAAGTCAGGCAGGAAGGAGGGGCAGGCAGAGGGAGGCAAGGCATTATATACAGGCCTTGGCCACACCTACAGTTGCCCATGTTTTCCCATCAGACTTCACCTCCCAACATCACACCCAGCTATTAACCAATCAGTGGACTAATCAGTGTTACATGCTCACAACCCAGTTACCTCCCCAAAGCCTCACCTCACATGAGGTTTCAGGGCCATACTGAAATATAAGCCATAACAAGAAGGGGGGAGGGAGGAGCAAACTGTGGCGGCTACATTAGTATCAGACAAAGTAGGCTCCATGAAGCAGGATATCTTGCAGGACAAATGTCATTTTGTAAGGATAAGGAAGCAGGTCAATGAGGCAAGATAGAAACAGTACATGTTTAGGTCCCTAAATGTAGATTGGTACAACCACTGTGTAGCTAAGTGTGGAGATTCCTTAAAACCTGGGATTAGAGGTCCCATTTGACCTTTCTATCCCCATTCTAGGTATATAATGAAAAAAATTAAGAGTCACATCACAGTGACATATGTGCACCCATCTTCATAGCAGCTCAGTTTACGATTGCTAAATCTTGGAAACAACCCAAATGTCCATCAACAGAAGACTGGAAAAAGAAGATGGGGGTTTTTAAAAAAATAAAATGGAGTATTATTCTGCCATAAATAATGATAAGGTTGAGCTATTTATACACAAATAATCATACCTTGAGTACATACTCATAAGTGAAATAAATAGGTCATGGATGTGTAAATACAATATATTTCCTCTGGTATGAGAATCTGAAGATGCAAATGAGTCTAGAATGTATGACAGATATTGTGAAATAGAAAATATTTAAAGGGAAAAGGATAGGGGTAAGCAATGAGGGGAAAGAAAAAAACGTAATGGTAAAAAAGGAAACAGTATATGTATATAGGGTAGAAGATTGTAGGGTGGGTAGGAGAGTGTGAAAAATGAGAATTAAGTCGAGTCATATATTGGTACAAACTCTCAATGTTGAGTGTGATCATGATGTGTATATAAAATGTACCAATAAAGAATTCAATTTTAAAAAATGTTTAGGTCCCAATTAACAGTGCATCAAAATACATGAAGCAAAAATCTGATGGAACTGCAAGAAGAAATACAAAAATCCATGATGTAAGTAGATATTTCCATAGCCATGCCCCACAAGATAGTAGACTTGAAGATTATCAATGAACTTCACCTTAGTTGCATTTATAGAAAGCTCTGTGGCAGAACAACAGAATGTACTCCTCCTGCATGTACTCAGAACATTTGTTAAAGTGGGATGTATATAGTACTTGCATCACTCTGGGCAAGAATACCTAATGTTCCACACAGAGACCATGCTGCATCCTGGGGCACCAGTTGTCTTCTCATTGGCTTCAGAGGCAAATACATTAGTAAAGTCCCTCTGCTATTAAGAAAACCCCATAGCCAGGTATGGTGGCTCACACCTGTAATCTCAGCACCTGGGAGGCCAAGGCAGGAGGATTACTGAGTTCAAGGCTAGCCTGAGCTACATAGTGAGTTCAGGAACAGTCTAAACTATGAAGAGAGATCCTGTCTCAAAAGAGAAAGAAAGAAAGAAAGAAAGAAAGAAAGAAAGAAAGAAAGAAAGAAAGAAAGAAAGAAAGAGAAAGGAAGAAAGAAAGAAAGAAGGAAAAGAAACAATAGAAAGAAAAGAAAACCTCACAGCCCAGAACACAGATCAATACATTTGTCCTATTCTTCTGGTCCATATGTTTATTCAACCAAACAGGAATTACTGTTTTTCCACTCTAAGATATCATCTACCCAAAATTCTTAACTGCAAGTCAGAGTTTGACTTTTCCACACACTGTTGCGCTCAGGGACCTTAGAATTCCCAAAGACATCATCTATTTTCTATGCTAAAATGATCACATTCCCCACCTCAAATAATGAAAGTATCATTTAGATGTAAAGTTGCCAAGAACATCATCTAGATATCTAGGGGCATAGAAATTATACATCTCAGATCAGGAACCCCCAGCCCGGAGCCACAGTCCTTCACAGAGGTGTGGCCAGTTAGGGCCTGAGATGCACCGCGAGGGAATGTTGTCTGTGTTTACAGCTGCTTTCTGTCTCTCCTTCCGCTCCTGGTTCCACCTTCGGTCAGATGCACAGCTGCCTTCCATTCCTCCTGGGAACTGCACATGCAAGAAATCTAGTTTGGGCCCCTTCATTTCTTATGAAAAACTAACCTGGAAACCAACTTCCCTATTGCCATCTATGGAAAAAAAATTGTCTCCCACCAAACTGGTCCCCAAGGCCACTGTTTTAGATCACCTCAGAAGGTGAGGTGAACTGCCTGGGGTTTAGCTCAGCGGCTTCACACCTGCCTGGCAAATACAAGGTCCTCTGCTCCATCCCTGGTACTGAAAAAAAAATGAGGTAAACTGATAAATTCTGGTAGTGAAGAATAAGATCTTAGGAACTATATGTGGTGAGATTTAAAACAAAGCACAAGGACAGAGAATGATGAGGAGATGCACAGACTCAGAGAACCTGGACTAGCCCTGAAACAGTCCCTCTTCCCAGAGGTGTCCGTTGGCTGTCAGCACCACACTAGTCAGTCAGCATGGAGCTCTTGAAGCACAAGCTACCGGGCTGTATTTGCCTTGATCTTTCTTATGCTTCTCTATGCAGCAATTAAAATAATGCTGCTATTTTTGTGGCTGTACATTGCTCTGACTTTCAGAATGTAAGCTTTAATCCATAATCATATGCCAAGACTCTTCAGCACAGGATACGAACTTTAGTCATAAGTCCATTCCCTCAAGTAACTGCTCTGTATGGGCTGGATTGGGGGGGAGGGGGAGAAGGGAGGGAGAGAGGAAACAGGAATAGAATTGCTTTTGCCAATAATGAACTTGTAGGTACAGGAAGCAAGCAAAATGGCTATGCTGTAAGAATTCCTCAAGGCTAAGGCACTGGTTATTTTTACATGTTCAACCTTTACTTTGAGATATGTCTTATCAGAAGAATAAAATCATGCAGTCTTAGTACAGTAGCGGGCTCCTATCAAATGAAACCCATTACACTAACTACAGCAACCAACTTACTGCGAAATGGAGACATCAAAATATCATTCCATTCCCTTCAGACAAGCCTATTCCTACCTCTCCCAGAGCAAAGAGAATTGAATTCTAACTCAGGAAAAGGAACATGAAAAATTGTTAGAAGAATGAGATTGTACATCTTTGTTGCCAAATTATTTTAGTCTTTCCTGCCAAAACAGACAGCGAGTTCTTTCTCATACTTCACCCCAATCCCTAGCATTATAGTTCAGGTTGACATCCTGTGAGGTCTATTAATATATTCCATGGAGATAAAGGCCAGCTAGTTACTATCTTCTGGGCAAGCTTCATTCAGGTCTGAAAAATCCTCACCAAATAAGCCCAGAGCCTTTCTTCTACACATAACAATTTCAGATATTGTGACCTTTCTTAATAAGTCCTATTTTTCAAGCCTTTGTTCACTTTTAATCATTAGTTACACCATCATATAAAGATCTGTACATAAATCCTTTGAAAAGTGGAAAATTCATATAATTCATTCCAACAAATGAAATGCTAATGCTGTTGCTATGTAGCAACGCTGGGTTCATTAGATGCCTTCGCCCCATGCTCCATCTGCGGATATCCGGCTTCTATCCCGTCAGCCTGGGAACATGTTAGAAGGTGAAATGTGTCATAACCCATTTATTTTCACTCGATACCAAAGCACATCTCTGTTTCCAGTAAGACAAAATGAAGCTTGTTGCACATGGCCTAGCAATCTTCAACCAGGATTACATTCTTTATGATTTTTTTAGCCTTTTCCCAAGAGAGACATTTTCAGTTTGAATAACTGTTTAATTAATGTTTCTAAAACAATCTAATGATACAAAACACAAATAGTGTCTAGCACAAATTCTAAACAATCATGACTGTTATTTTGAGCCAAATGGGCTAAATTTTTATTCTGTGAGGTGTATTAATGAAATCATTTCTTATGAGCTTTGATAACTTCTGGAAAACTGGTAAGACAGAACGAATATGTTTGTCCCTTTTCGTCTGTGTGCTTTCCTTACCTCCAGTGCACAGCAGGACCTCAGAGCACTGCTGCCCCTTCTGGTGTCAGGATGTCCCCAGACACTCAAAGCACCTTCCCCCCATCACCAGCCTGGGACTCGCATAATGCGCCTTGGAAACAGAGATCCAACTATTGGCCAAACTCTACCTGCCCTGCAATCTAGTCCCTGAAGACTGATTTGCAGGAGGTTGAAGAGTTCAATAAATCCCCTTGTTCTTGTGACTAATAGATTCTCGAGAGGGAATGCTGTATCTTATATAAGCACTTTAATTGGAGAATCCACTGATCATGAATAAAGACAGTTCAGACTAATTTCTGATTCATCCATCTCATGAATCCCCAAAATCTAGGCACTTTCGCATTTGTCTGCAGCTCTGTCACACGCTGCAGATTCGGTCTCTTCCCAGAGCAGTTTTGTGTGCAATCAGGTATGTTTCCCTTTCATTTTGCTGGATATACCAGCTTGTTGATTCAATAACATTGAACTCAGCCAACACTGCTGTCACTCCTGTCTGAGCAAAAGCATATCTAACATACGAAAGGTGCGTCCCTCTGATTTATTTAGGAGCACGAGAGCTCAGCACATGCACTTCAGCATTCTGTGTAGGGACCACTCTAAGCAGCAAGAGCAGCTCAAAGCAGCATCAAGAGGTGAAAACCTTGGCACTAGACAGTGAGAAGGATTCTAGTTCCGGTCTGAATGATGAAGGAAGAAGGCAGAGTTTCACCTAGTTCAACCTTAGCTGAAAATGTACACAAGGGGCAACTGGCCTCTTTTCCTTTTCCAGACATGACTATAAATGACTAAAGAAATTTTTTTTCTTTTCTCTGGTACTGGGGATTGAACTCAAGACCTTGTGCTTGAGGCAGGCAGGGTGCCACTGAGCTACGTCCCTAGCCCCAACTGAAAAATTTCTCAAGTATCCTTTCAAGGGTTATAAGTAAACTTTAGTGAATAGGAAAACTTGCAAAGATGGTATCTGAAAACAGTAAGGGTTGACTACCTTGCTCTTGTTTTATGGATGAAGGAGCAGAAGTAAGAAAAATATTTTCTTTAAGGTAGCATAGCTAGAAACAAAAGTGGAAGTCAGTCTCCAAGCTTTCTGGATGCAGTTCCTAGACACAAGCTCTTAGGCTGTCATTCCTCAGGACTCACCGCTGGACTTACCATTGTCAACAGCATTTTATTATATAGCGTCTCTGCTTGGTCTCAGTGCAGAGCAAAAGCAAGAAGGGGGCATTCTAAGCTTGATACATTCCATAACACTGACCTCCTCAATTACAGATTTATTCTAGGCCCTTCCTTCTGTATTCAGTGAGACAAAGGAAACAGCCTTCTAACCAGGTTTAACCTCTGGGAGTGGGCTAGGAAGTGACAATGCAGTAGACCAAGGAGTCATTGATTTGGTTAAAACAGGTCCTCCTCTCTGTTGCCAAATATACTCTATAGACTGTACTCTCAATGTCCTGAGAAAGGCAAGAATGGCGGTGCTGATTTCACAGGCTTATCTCGAGGGATAAATCAGAGGTGCATGTAAGGAGGAGGTCTCTCATTCAGAATATGCACTTGAATGCTAGCATGTATTACTCTTCAAAATTTGTTCTTTAGAAGCTGCCTAGAAACTGTCCCCCAAAGGGAATTCCCATCATTTGGTGTCTGTATCCAGGTTCCTAAGTGTCAAAAGCAAACGCAAACAGCTGTCACTTGTGTCATCATTGTGATCATCAGTCACATTACCCTGTGAAAGTCTAGAGCTCAGCTTCAACTATACACTCCAGTCTGTCGAGGCAGCATATCTATGTGATCCATATATAATAGCCGAAGGGTGAAGATTCCAATGTCCCATAGTCAAAGGCAGCTGAAGACAAACTCAGTCCCCCTTCGCATTCAAGTTAAGTCTGCTGTGAACAGTTGCTTCTAAACTTCAACCACTTTAAAAAGCATTTGTGTTTTGATTTTCAATTCTAGTTCAGAAATCACTCCATCTGGTCTGGCCAATCAGGAGGCACAAGAAGCACTGAATTTAGTTTATTTTATTTATATATATATATTTAGCCAGAGGATGTGTTAATGTAAAAATGAACCAAGGTTTGAAATAATGCAGGGGAAAAGATGGAACAATTTTATGAGCACTCCTCAAAATGCAGAAGGTTTTGCTGAGATGTGGACTTCAGCATTTTCAAAAGAAAGGTCATGATTCCATCTTAAGATGATGCTGAAAGATTGTTACCTCTTGGTAGGCAAGATGAAAAATAAAATAGTGATATTATTTTAAAGTATAAGGCAGATAGGCAAGGAGGGATTCCTTTGTACGTGTTTTACCCTTATTTTCCTTGTGGTGCAAAAAAACATAAGAAGTAAGACTTGAATTCGAGTCATCCTCCTTCATTAATAGTCTCCAAGTTATAGCTTCCCATCTACCCCAAAGTTTTACCAATAAAATTGCTGGGGATAAAATTTGTTTCATTACCTTGTATCAGGATAAAAATTAGGAAAATGCAAGTGGCACAGAGAGATTTCAGTAAATCTCAAGTTATTCTTTTGAAAAAAGAAGGATTGCTGGCTATTAAGTATGTATGGAGATGACTATCTTCTTCAGACAGTTTTAATCATTTACCCAGTTTTACTGACCCTCCTCTGTGTGCAGGTGCTATGCTAAACTTGTGAGTCAGAATCCTGGCTTTGGTGTCTGTGCTGAGGAGGAGCAGTTGGTGAGAAAGGAAATGATAATATGAATGGATATTGCTTTAGAAAAGCATAAATCTTTTTCTTTTCCATGCTATGAGCTTGACACAGGAGCAAAGACTCTAGCCTTACAGTGATCACAAAAGGAAATGAAAGGCTCTTTCTTTCCTCAAACCATCCCTTAACATTCAAACCTATAACTTCATGTATATGTGGCCTGTGGTTGGTTTTTAAGTCCATATTGGACAATCAGGGACCTCAGTACTCCGTCATGTGTTCAACTCCTCTTCTCTACTCTGAAATTCATTCTTCCCTATGTGCATTTCAGGCAAGATGAATCCAATTGAGGGAAGACTTAGTGATGAAAGTCTGTACTGCTTTTCCAGATCTAGGGAAAGAAACTCTACCATAACCACAAAGAGCCCGCCTGTACGCGAGTTACACTGCTGTGTGCAGATCACACAGAAAGAGTTCAGTCACTCTGATCTCTGCACGTCAGTCAGGAAAAGGAGCACATTAGAGATGGCATCTGTGTCCCTCTCCCCGTTCTGTTCGGCTCCTTCTTTCTCTAGAGTTTGACATGATGCTTCAAGGAATCTTGTCAATCTTTGCACGGGAGCTGAGTCTCTGACCTTAGGAGGTAAGAGCCCTCCTTTGTTGTCAGAATTTGCTCAGAGGGTCAGAATCAAACTCTGCTTTGCAGGCTGTTTTACTTCGAAGGTAATATTAAGTCATGAAGTTACTACACTGAATTGCATATGCACTGAATCGGCATATGCTCAGGTTTTTTGTTGGCATGAATGCAGTCTTTTATGTCGTTAGAAAAGGTTAGCACTATGGTTTTTGGAAGGAAAAAATAAATGGTTGGAGAAATAGGTCTGATATAGTTTTTCTTTTATAATGTGTATGTTCTAAACCCCCAGCAATTACCTCAGTGCAGAAAGCGTGGTTCAGAATTTCGATGCATTTGGAGCCAGCACCCCAATTTGCTGTTTCAGAGGCATTAAGGTCATGTAAGCCAACCCACACTCTTGAGTCCAAATTGAAAAATACTTTCCTGCTCTTAGGATGCTTTAGGATTGTTTTCACTGTTACATCATTTTCACATCACTCACTCGGATGGTGGAATTAATAGCTGACTCCTAAACCTTGGGGAAAAAATCTAATCATGCAGCAAAAATGAACCTACTATTATTTTAATAGCACATTGTAGTTCTAAACAAGGATACTGTTACCATTGTAAAAAAAAAAAAAAAAAAGATCAAGTTTCTAACAAAGTCCATGTGGGTCAGGAGACAGTTGTCTGGGGGAACACTCCTAAATCTGAATCGATGTCACTGTTGGTTTGGATCCTAGGACTGAACTCCGCAATTCTTGGCTGAATGTGCGAAAGGTAATGTTGGAAAAGATACCGGTGCACATCGCTAATTGATCTATGTTTTTTTCCTACTAAAATAATAAGTAAGTAACAAAGAATACAGCCTTCCTTTTAAGTACTGGAAGTTTTTTTTTAATTAACAAGTTTTTCTATGGTTTTTATTAGTCCATGTTTGCAGTGCATGACGGCTACATTTCTTGCGTGGAGTTGGTACTTGTATATGACACATCTTCCCTCTTTTTTAATCCCCTTTTCCACTCCCTCCACCTCTTGACCCCTTTTCATTTAAGAAACATCTCTCTCTACTTCCTGTTATCTTTTATTTGGCTCTTTATTTATAATTTGGGCTTCTCGTATAAGAGAAAACCATGCAATATTTAATTGTGTGCCTGATTTATTTCACTTACTCTTATGGTCTCAAGGTGCATCCATTTTCCTACAAATGACTCCAATTTATCTTTCTTTATGGCAGAATGCTCAACATTGCTAGCCATTAGTGAAACGCAAATTAAAATAACATTGAGATTTCATCTTTCCCTTGAAATAATGACCATCATCAAGAAACCAAAGATTTATAAATATTTGCTAGACTGCCCAGAAAAATGAACGCTTCTACACTGCTGATGGAAATGTGAATTAGTGTAACATCTGTGGAAATCAGTATGGAGATAGTTCAAAAACCTAAAAGTAGAAATTCCATTCCATTCAGCTATTTTCATTTCTGAAAGAGTTACAGTGATTGTGAATACCCATTTTATAGCAGCACAACCCATAGTAGCTAAATCTTGGAAGTGGCCTACAGATGAACAGATAAAGAAAATGTGGTATTTAGTACTAGAATTTTAAATGCATTACCTTTACCAATTAAATACAACACTCACTATCTGTCAAGATGGGGAAAAAATTCAGAGTTTGCCTTCTCCAACTATTACTTTCTCAAGCTTCATATCTAATTGCTGTTAGAGCCATTGTCAGAACACATGCTTTGTAAGTTACAATATTCCTGTCTAATACTCGTTATCTAGTCCTTCAGTTTCTATAGAGACAGGAACTTAAGGTGTTGATTTATAGAGTTGTGTCCTTTTCTATATTGTCAAGTTCTGGCTAAAGACAGAATAATGTTTCTCCCATCCACCCCACCAAAGATGTCACCTCTCAGTATTCAGAATCTATAAGCTTGCCATGTTACACGCTAAGTAGGAACTAAGTTGTGGGTAGAAGTAAAGTTGCTTATCAGCTGACCTTGGGCTAGGGAGATTATCCCAAATCATCCACCTCGCCAGCTGTAACCACAAGGTTCCTCGTGAGTGAAAGAGGAAGCCAGAAGTGTTAGAATTAAACAAACAACAAAACAACTCAACCAGCCATTTCTGGCGTTGAAGAAAACTGATTCAAAGATGTAGCAGCTGCCAAAAACTGGAAAAGGAGAGGAAATAATTTCTCCCCACAAAGATCCCCTACAAAGGAACACAGTCACCTTGACACCTAAGCTCTGAAAAACTGGTGATGTTTCCAGTTTTGCTTTGGCTATTTTGTGCCTCCTGTATTTCCACACAAATTGTAAGATTTTTTTTAATTCCCATGAAAAATACAATTAATATTGATTGGACAGGAGTCACTCTTTAGAAGGCTTTGAGTAGTGCGGACACCCACAGTAAGCTTGTGGTGGTTTATTACAGCAGCAAAAGGAACCTAATGCACTGCCCTCGTGTATAATAAATTCCCTTTGCTCTTTGGTTTAAGGGAAGCCAGAGATAGTAAATCACTTCCCTCCTACCAGGAACAGTTAATTTTTTCTATAAATGATCAGAGAATAGATATTTTAGGTTGGAGGGGTATGCTGGTTCAACCACTGAAAATAGGTCACAGATGTGGGGGCTCTGGCATCCCCTTCCACTTTGACAGTGGCTACTTTTGTCCTTCTGTGTGGGGCGGGACAAGGTGTGCAGGAGGACCACTGACAGGCAGCAGCAGCAGATCCAATCCTGGGAGAGGAAATACATGGGGATGAGTGAGGACATAATTTGGCTCTGTGTCAAATACATTCAAATAACCCAACTTGACCCCCATTGGATTACCCAACTCTCATTAGCTTCCAGATTGGCTCTCCTGTCTCTCTCTTTCCATCTAGAAGAACAACATCATATAAACACTACTCTTTATGTTACTAAATTCCCTGTAAGCCTTCATTTAATGATTTTACAAGATATTAAATGATGTCCAGTCATTTGTGAAGCTATTCTATTTCCCACTGCCAAATTATTTGGAGAAGGTAAACTCATCCTCCAAATATATAATTCAATAAAAGTAATAAGGTTTTCATAATTCGTTTATATGGTGCCACTCACATTAGTGTGTTCTCACGGTGTCTAGATCTCTATTTCTTACACACACACTGGCATAATGTCAGTTATCAAAACATTTGACATTTCCTCTACTTAGCAAATATCTTAATGTTCCTACTGAAATCTTGGTAATTATTTGTACTCTGCACAGAGTGGAAGGCTATATGATCCTTATCTCAGTGGAGAGTTTTAAAAATCTGTCTTAGCCAGGGATGGGTGAGTGAACCTAATGTGTATCAGTTCTGATCAAAACCCTATAACAGGATACACTATCCGACCCACTCCCTCCCCACTGTCATCCGTATCTGGTAACACTTGTGGCTGGTACCCCTTAGTCTGGGCTTCAGAGAAGGAATGACAGGAAGTAGACACCTGCCTACATACAGTAAACAAGAATGTGATTGAGAACCCATCAGCACTCAACTGTCCTCTGTGGAAGTTTGTAACTCTTAGAATCACAAAAATATATCTACCCGCTCCCACGATCCAAACTCCTCTCAGAGCCGTGTGTGTTGCAAAACCATGTTGGCACTTACACTAGCTGAGAGCACTGAAGGTGTGACCGTGCACAGCCATGTCCCTTGTCTTTTCAATGAGAGACAATTTCAAACTCGCCACCTTGGACGTCTCTCACAACAGTCATTGGATAACAGAAAGGACGCGAGGGTCTAACGAAGAAAGTTTTGCGGTCACCTCCACCTCACTGAATCAAAGGGGTTCTCACTGCTTTTATGATCTACTCAAGCCACTTAGATACTTTGAACTTTATTTTCCACCAAACAGGCTAATATTATACATCTACTGTGGATATGTGTCTATATATCGCTATGAAAAATAAATAAGATAATTTCAGGTAACTAGCTCAAAGTATATCATAAACATCACTATCTATCCTTTATCCCACACTCAGAGCTCTTCAGATAATGAAGTACTAGAAGAACTGATCAGAGAAACACACAGGCAAAATGCGGTCCACTTCCTGTTTCTATAAATAAAGTTTTATTGGAACATTGCCACACTCACTCGGTTATATACTGGCTTCCGTTTCCTGTACACCACAAATGCTAAGCAGCCCACACTGCCTAAATTATTTACCCTCTGAATCTTTACAAAGTTCCTTGGACTAGATTCAGTCATAGCCTGAGTTTTTCCTATGACTTTAACCCTAAGCTTTTTTGTCTTTGACAAATCACACTATGTTGTACCCCTTCACAAAGTTTCAGTGAGAAACTGGAGATCAAATGATTACTCCTAGAGGTGGAGTTTCCCAGGGTTTGGTAGTAAACAGTGAGACCTACCTCAGAGCAGCCAAAAAATTGCTCTAACTTCTTGACTGTCATAAAGAAGCAGTTGTGTATTCACTCAATAATTCATTCAACAAACATTTGCTTAAATGCTACTTATACACCACCAAGCTATGCTAGGCATTGGAGAGTCAAAGATAAATAAAGTGCAGTCCTGTACTGCAGAGGCTTGGAGGCTGACAGAGTGGGAAATGCATAAATTTGTAGTACAGTGCACTGTCATACAATACAGCAAGCTCACAGTCACTAACTATCAGCCACAGAAGTAAGACATAGACACATGTATGTCAACTACAGCAAAGAGAGGAGATAAAGTGATGACTTTATCAGATTCCAAAAAACAAGGCAAACTAGATTGAGAAGCTCCACAAATGAGGCGCACAGAAGCAAACACTAGCAGGAACCTCCACAAGTCTCCCTCCCATGGGGGAAATGGCTATTGAAGCTTCCCTCACTCCTCTAGACAGCTTCAGAGAGCTTGATCTTGGATCTGCCTCCCCAGCTCCCATTTCTGAAGAACATTTTGTGTATTGTTGAAGTTCTTTTTCCAACAACACCGTAACTTGTTCAGGGATAAACTTGACTTGGTTCTTGTCTCCAAAACTCTCGATTTGCTCAGAGCCAATTCTGCTATTCCCTTTGGCTCAGCAACCTTCACTCTAATATTTGTACAGTCTCCTGCCCTGCTCTGAAGCAATCCACGGAACCACCTGTACCAGCATGTATCTTTGGAGTACCGATGATATTGCAAGTACTGCCTTTGAGTCTTAGGAAAATGTGATGAACCAAACAGATAAAAATGCCTAGCTTTGTGAAGCATGCATTCTGAAATGAATAGCTTAATGTAACATTAATATGTTCTAATGATATAGCATTAATATTAGTTATTTATTAAAAATAAGCATGATTTTGAAGTAGTATTCAGACCTGCAAAGAAATGGAAACAACCTGTGCCTGTCAAATGATGGATGGAAAAGGCAATTGTGGCACCTACACACAATGGCATATCATAATTCCCAAAGAAAGAATATGATCCTGTCACTTGTAACAACACAGTTACAAGTAAAAATTATTATTTTAAGCAAATCCTAACAACAATCCTAATGCTAAGCCAGACTCAGAAACACAGGTACTATATGACTGCACTCTGCTAGGGAATAAAAAAAAAATTGACCTCATAGCAGCTGAGCATCAAATGGTGGCTACCAGAGTAGAATAGGCTTATGCTCTGAGTGGAATGGGGAATTCCTGAATGCTATGAGCAAGGGAAGGATATAATTTGCCAGATTTCCACAGGCTGCCTCAGTGATTATATTGAGACTACAGCGTGGCAGGAAGGCTGGAGTGAGGAGACCCATGAGGAGGGATTCCAGTGGCAGAGAAGGTGGGAGATGTATTTAAAACCTGGAGGTATTTCAAAGGCAGAGCCAACAGAATTTCTCAAACCTGTGAAAGTGTGAGAAAGATGAGTTTGGGGTAATGTCATGGTTTTGTCCTAAATGAGAAGTTATGGAGAGATCGGCTTGATAGAGCTGGCTGTGGACAAGAGGTTTGTGAGGGCTAGGGATTTAACTCAGGAGTTGCGGCACCTGCCTTGCAAGTGCAAGGTCCAGAGTTAGATTCTGGTAACCACCTGTCACAGTGCCAGGTGTGGTGGCTCGCACCTGTAATTCCAGCACTCAGGAGGCAGAGGCAGGAGGATCACTGATGATAATTTGAGGCTTGCCTGGACTACATAGTGAGCTCAGGGCCATCCTGAAGTACAAAGCAAGACCCTGTCTCAAAAACAAAAAAAAAGGTTTGTGCGACTGATCAGTCCCTGCTTTTGCTCCTCGGCCACATGTCTGCTCCCCGCTAGCCTAGGACTAGGTATAGCAACCATCATGCAGCAGGTTGAAAATAAATGTCAAAGTAAATAAATTTTTATTAAATGTCAAAGGGACAAGCGAGGGAGGGAATAATCCCAGACAGCCTCAAAGCAGGCAACCAGGGCTCTGGCTGTTTTCTGGGGTTCTACTCGGGCAGAGGACAGAATTTCTGCCTGCTCTCAAATTTCCAAAAACTGTCAGAATTCCTTTCATCCTATCTCATCACCGTCTAGGATTATCCACTCTGGCCTAGGGATGAAGCAATGGTCTGGCTCCCAGAGGTAAATGGTCCAGCTCTCCTGCTTCCTCTCCCACTGGTTTTCCCCATTCCCCCATCCAGATAATCTTTTCTCTGTTTTCAGGTATAAGAAAAGTTAATTGTGGATTCTTCCCAAGCAAGGGATTTTTATGCTTGGCTTTTCACTTTTGAAGCTTCAAAAATTAAGCATTATCCTCTTGTTCTCTAAATTCATACCAAATGGTCCAAATGGTAGCCAGGTACACTTCGATACTATTTAAAACTATAGTTGGCATGCTGCTGACAGAAGGGAGGGCACAAGAGGTCTGAGGGAGTGCCAGGGGCATAAAACAAACCAGTTAAAACAAAAACCTCTTATGCAGCTACTTCTTGATCATCTGAGATGAAACCAACTTTTACCCCAGAATACGCTCTGCCCACGCAATCCCTTTATGGGTGTTATCTGCCTCCCCACTGACCCAGAGTACATTAGTCTGTTGATATTTAAGTAAAACAGATTCCACGTAAGAAACCATACAAAATGTCACGGTGTTCACATTGGCCCTACTGTGCAAGCTAATAATTAGGCGTCAT